>WAHA01000025.1:0-242849 GCA_008973685.1 Trametes sanguinea
TAAAAATGCTGAATACTTCTATCAGCTAAACCGAAACCTAATAACCCGAACGGAGTAACCCGAACCTAACCGAACCTGAACCCGAACCTTAACAGGTACACGCGCCTAACAAGCACGTGATTGGTAACTGGTCTAGACTCTCACGTGGTTAATGATATCATCATGACGTCACAGGCTCCGGCTTCGCCGGTGCCCGGACCGAAGGTATGATGTCACAGGCACCGGCTACGCCGGCGCCCGGAGTTCGTAAGATAGATTACAATTCCCCGCTTCGGTCGGCCCCGGAAGCGATAGAAGCGGAAATTTGCAAGTGCATGGGAAATTCTTGCACAGCATGACAATAAGATATACAGTCATCGTCCTCCCGGCTTGTTCGGCCGGCATTGACCGAGGACTTTGATGTTATTTATTTGGTAAACTATACAGAACCTGATGAGCCACTATATAGGCGAAACAGGGCGGGCTGCTGATCTTCAGCAACCCTGTTGTTCTGTATTCGCCCAGACTCACTCAGCCTCGCTTCGCTCGGCTTCGTTCGTCCCCCCTCACCCTAACCCCCCTCGCCATCTGTAACTCACAATGTCGCACAACGCCGCCTCTTCCTCCATTTCCTTCGGCGCTGCCGCCTCCGCCTTCTCCCGCGCCAACTCCCCCATTGCCGCCGCTTCCGTCATCGGGACCTCCTTCAACATCGATGGGATGGATCGCAACGATCGGTACGTTGGCCACCCCGGTTCGATTAAATCCGACAATGTTCGCGCTGCGGCTATCGCCCAGGCAACGTCGGTCGAACAGGTGATCGGCCTTGTGCCGGCCGCCTATCGGCAAGCTCTCGGCCCCCCGATGCATGCTATCGCCGCTCTAGCGGAGAAGTATAATCAGGTCGAGCGGAGGGTGGCAAACCTCCGGTCCCTTCAATGGGATAGCCCCAATCTTCCGCCGCATCTTCGTGTTAAGATGCCTGAGGTACAATGCTCGAAAGAGTTCCTCAGCCGAGATGAGTGGACCAATTTCAAGGCCACTCTGGAAGCCGATCACAAGGCTTACCAAACGAAGCTCCTCGCCGAGGCCCTCAAAGCCAAAGTCGACGAGCTGGATTATCTCGAGGCGGAATTGAAACCCTCTGCCTGCCTGGAGGCGCTCCAACCCGTTGTTATCAAACGATGGAACGAGCTCGAACCGGGGTTCAAGACCCCAGTCTTCGTCTATGTCAATCGCAACAATTCGGAGACAGTAGACGCCCCCCTCCCCGGCAATCTTACCGACGTTCGCGTCAAAGATTGGGTTACCAACCCTACGGCACAAGTCGAATTCGACGGACTGTTCCGTGACCTCCCCGCTCTCTCTATGCGTATCCTGGCTATCGTCCGCGATAAAGCAAACGCCATGCGCATCAAGATCGAGAAGAAGAAGAAGGTCGAAGCCGACGCTGATGTAGAGATGGCCGATCTCACGAAACCTGGTCCCTCGATCCAATCGTTGATTGATCGCGCCGTCAACGCACGCATCAAGTCCCTCGAAGGAAAAGTAAGTAATCAAGCACTCCGCACGACGAACACTAACTTCAACTTCTCAGGTTCCTCAAAAGGGAAAGGGCGAGAAGAAGAAGACCTCGGGGAAATCCGTTTCGCCACAGGATCTTCGCCATCCGCCGAAGTCCACGCCTACACCCTCGCGCAAACTGCCGAGCGTCAAGAAGGCCGTCGCGAACGCCGCCAAGTCGAAAGCCAAGAAAGGCAAAAAGGGCGGCAACAAGGGCAAGGACGTCAAGGGGAAGAAGAGGGCCGGTATGTATACGGCTACCCTAGAACGATTCCAGATCGCATACTAACGCTTTCGTTCCGCCAACAGATTGATTACGTACTCCTGAATACTAGTATAGATGTAATACTAGCGTCCCAATTCAGGTCTTCGGTACATGTGTCGCCTGGTGTGAATTTGCCCGATTGGGTAGCGCACGATTTGTCAGTCGGAATGCGCTTTATGTACTATCGCCCCCTTAATAAGAAACTTATAATGTCAGCTTGGATGGATTTCCAACGGCGCCTCCGTTGGCGGATATTCCATACGTTTGACAAGGGTGATAACGTCGCTTTTGATCCAGATTACGAAGTCCCAAATGCTAAAAAGAAGCGTCAAGGACCTAGTTTACCGCACTGGCTTGAATTAGGGCTAGTCATGGGCCGTCGCTTTGTTCAGAACACAATCGATAAAATACCTGACTACGAAGAAAGTAGGTTACTTAAACCGCTCGAACCGAACCCTGCCCGCCTTCAAGCGTTCTTGGTTGACCACAATTATGTTGTCACGCCCACAGACAAGAACTTGGGTCTCGCGGTGTCAGAGCGCACCTGGATCAACGACATGACACTTAAATTACTCGATAATCCGTCAGACTATAAAAAACTATCGGATAATCATGCTAAGAGTATTTATGAAAACCAACGATACGAAATCAAGTTAATTGCTAACCTCGCGAAAGACGTGGTTGAACTTGAGGAACTAGGGGTGCACAGATTCCTCACATCAAAAATCCCCGACACCTACGAATCGTACGCGTATCCTGAATTTTATGGTATTCCTAAAATACATAAGAAACCTACCGGATTCAGACCTATAATACCGTGCCATTCAGCCCTTATTAGTCCCTGTGCTAAATTCGTATCAAAAGAACTCAAACCGCTAATTCTTGCGGCGCCAACCATTATTCACGGTAGTAAAGACTTGGCGCAAAAATTGAGCCGCTTAACTATAAAACCGCATCGCAAGTGGTATTTTGTCACTGGTGACGTTGTCGCATTCTATCCCAACATACCTCTAGATCCATGTTTGAAAATAGTCGAACAAATGTGGCTGGAGCATAAATTTGGTGATCAAGTAATGGAATACAACGCGGACGATCGACTTGGTATTGAAAAACGTCGATATCATGAGATCTTCCGTCGGTGCCTACACGTAGGCAATAGTGAGCTTGTTACGCAATATAATAAACAAAAATACCTTCAACTCCGCGGCCTAGCAATGGGCGTGCCGGACTCCCCGGATCTTGCTAACCTTTATGGTTGCCATTATGAGGAAAAGGTCAATATTATTAACGACCCGCAGATTATCTTCTACGGTCGCTACATCGATGATTGTTTCACACTAGTTTACGCCGATAGCGAGAGCCAAGCGTTAATGTACGTGTCTAATAAAATTAAATTTGATGGTTGCGTTATTGAATGGAATGTTTCCTCCGAATCTGTGCCATTTTTGGACATGACTGTATACAAAGACCACTCGGGAAAGTTACAGCATAAACCATACAGGAAGGAACATAACCATATGGAAAGAATTCCTTGGATTTCTCACCACCCCCTCGACGTCAAACGTGGTACGTTCAGTGGTGAGTTATCACGGTTAGCAACGCTTAGTAGTACCTTACCAGTCTACTTGGACAGTGTACGAGAGTTAGTAGCCTTGTACATCAAGCGTGGTTACCCGTCAGATGTTATTCGAAATTGGTCTAAACGTTACATCAAAGAACGTTGGGTTAATCGTCTAAGTGACAATCACGGACAACGCGCACCAGAAGGTGTTCTTGTTCTCAAATCCGAATACAATACTGCATGGAACTATTTCAACGCCACTGAGCTTGGAAATACCATTTTTGGTTACTGGAATGAATGGTACAATCGTGCCGAACATGGAAATTACTCGACCCATGATAAAAGTCGACCTTTCCCTCCGCCGACGGGTGATCTTGGCGGTCTCAACGGGATCGTGGGCTGGGCTTTAAGTCCGGTCCGCCTTCCCAACGGGTCCGTCATTGAGATCCCTGACGTTAGGAAGATCCAGATAACCAACCGCAGACTTATTGTGAGTCGCAAACGCACTCGCAACATGTTTGACTTAACGTCTTTATGGAAACAAATGGTATTCCAGAAAATTGATGAGGAGGTACTCACCGAGCGGGATCGCCCGGAACTAGTTAAACCTAGTGAATACCCCAATCTTGCCGATACGTTTATTAATACTGCTGATAGCTGGTTGGAATACCGCTTAGAACATCAGCAAAATATTCACGTACGCTCATCACCAGATCGAGACATCCCGCGCTTCGGCTGAGTCGCTCGCCGAACGGTGCAAAAGTGAAACCAAGTCATTGTGCAGATGGATTCAGAGGCCGTACCCCCTCTCCGTCATAGCAATCTAAGTCGCCTTGGGTAGAAATACCCCTGGTCGGGAACTGTATGCGGACGGTACCCGGAACTCGGAGTTCACTGACTACACCCGGAAGCTGGCTTCACGGCTGTAGCAACGGACTTGTCTCATCTGATCCTCAGTAGAATATAACAGTATATCTTGTAGGTACTACGTTAGCTGCATGTCACGCAGACGGTATTAACCGTGGAATTTTAGACACCCAAGCCTAACCTAACACGAACCCTAACCGTAAGTACCCCCATACTAATCTATGGGCGATATAAAATGCTGAATAATCTATCAGCTAACCCGAACCTTAACCCGAACGGAGTAACCCGAACCTTAACCGAACCTGAACCCGAACCTTAACAGGTACACGCGCCTAACAAGCACGTGATTGGTAACTGGTCTAGACTCTCACGTGGTTAATGATATCATCATGACGTCACAGGCTCCGGCTTCGCCGGTGCCCGGACCGAAGGTATGATGTCACAGGCACCGGCTACGCCGGCGCCCGGAGTTCGTAAGATAGATTACAATTTCCCCGCTTCGGTCGGCCCCGGAAGCGATAGAAGCGGAAATTTGCAAGTGCATGGGAAATTCTTGCACAGCATGACAATAAGATATACAGTCATCGTCCTCCCGGCTTGTTCGGCCGGCATTGACCGAGGACTTTGATGTTATTTATTTGGTAAACTATACAGAACCTGATGAGCCACTATATAGGCGAAACAGGGCGGGCTGCTGATCTTCAGCAACCCTGTTGTTCTGTATTCGCCCAGACTCACTCAGCCTCGCTTCGCTCGGCTTCGTTCGTCCCCCCTCACCCTAACCCTAACCCTAACCACCTCCGTCCAATCATCAGCGCAATGTCGAACTTGATCCGTCCTGCCGCCCGCCCGTAGTAGTTCGCCCGCGCGCTGATCACCCGCCTCACCCCCTCCACTTCCTCCTCCGGATACATCCCTGCCGGCACTCCACGCGGTAGTCCTCGAAGCAGCGCACGGAACTCCATCTCCAACAGCGTCTCCAGCTCGCCCTCCGAGTTGTACTCAGGCCAGAAGTCGTCGCCGTGCGCGAACCTCCATCCTTCCTCCACTTCTCTCACCCTCTCCGTCCCTCCCATCACCTCTCTAACCCACGCCGTATCCTTCCCGAACACAGGCAGCGGATGGCAACGACGTACCCCTTTCAGCTGTTCGATGTTGTTCCGCTCCAGTTGCGACAGCCGTTTCTGCGTGTCCCCCCGTCGCGTCCGCTCAGACAGCGGCTCCCACTGCTTCGTCCCCAGGAACGCCTCCATCGTCGTCGCAGCAGCTGGACCGCTCCCCGTCGCCGTGTGGCTAGACCCAGAACCTGCCGCCGTCGCAGCCGTCGCAGTCGTCGCCGCCGTCGCAGCCGTCGCAGCCGTCGCAGCGGTGGCTGCCGTCGCATCAGGCACAGCAGCTGCTTGTCCGCCAATTCCCGCTCCAGCAGGCCCAGCAGCCCCAGCAGCCCCAGCAGCCGCTTCGCCCCCACTCCCCCTCGTCCCTCCCGCACCTTGTCTCGTCGACCTCCTCGCCACAACTCCCCCCGCATTCCCTCCCCTCGCCCCTTCCTCCCCTCCCACGTTCCCACCCGTCGCTCCTTCTCCCCCACCACCAGCAGCGTTTGATGCAGAACGTGTCGTCGCCGGTGACATCCTTTTCGTAGTCAGGTAGTGTATAGACGTGCGCAATAGACAGGTTTAATCACAGCAGACTAGCACAGCAATGCAGCGAGGTCAGTCCGGTCTCAACCCCCCCTTCTCGTCCTCTTATACCCTTTCCCTCCGCCTATCTCCCATGCCCCTTCCGACACGTCCCCCAATCAATCCCCTCGCTTCTACAACCTTGTTCCCCTTCCTCTCCCACCTCGTCAACCCCTTCATTCACACATCACCTCTATCCCCCCCGCCCATCCTCTTCCCTCCACTCCACCTCATCCCACATCCTTCTTCCTTCAATCATCCTTCTCAGCCCCTTCCCTTCCCTTCCATCGAACATTCCATCAAAAACTTAAACATCTTTCCGCTCTTTCGGCTCCTCTCACGCACAGCCTCCCTTCGTCCCCTGATAGCCGCACCCTCGCCTTTCTACCTCCTCCGCCCTTTTCCCCTCTTTCTTCCCTATTTCCCCTCTTTTAAACTATCCTCTCTCCATATCCGGCTTAGCTCCTCTCCTCCACCCCCATACCACCACATACGTACACATTTCCTTTCTTTCAAACACCCCCTTCTATGTCCTCTATCGTCCCTTTTCAACTCGCCCATCCCCCTTCTTTCCCTTCATTCTACTACCTTTTCCCCATCCCACCTTCTCTTACTCGTACAATACTATCACTACATAGCCACCATCTCTACCTACTCTCCCTACATCTAATTAAATCATACCGTCCTGACACCATTTCATCACACCGTCGTCGCATTGTTAGGACTTCTTGAACGCACATCTACAAGGAGTACGGGTAGGCCACTACACCTCATAACATATGAAACGTCGGCTATGTTATCGACCCAGGCGACGAGCCAGCGGACGTCCGCTGGCTCGTCGCCTCAACCACATCGTCCATTGTCCAGTGCATCCAAAGACGACTATCTCACTACCACCCAGCGTATCCCCAATCACAATGTCATTCCCTCGTTGTCACCAAAGGCGACCACCCAGCGGACGTCCGCTGGGTAGTCGCCCTTAAGGCCTACCACAGAGGTAACTACCCCGTGGGTGTCCCCATGTTAGAACCCAACATTTCCGTAAAAGAGGCGACCACCCAGCGGACGTCCGCTGGGTAGTCGCCTCAATCTGGGCATTCCTAAGAATTCTTCTATCTAACCCCTACATAGGTTACAAAAATGCCCTTTAAATGGCCGCGCGTGCGCGCACACAGGGCGTGCTCTGCCTGAGAAGATGCACATTGACGCAACGAGCCGAGCACGGACAGCGCTCTGGGCGAACATGATACACAGCGCGGAGAAGACGGGGAGGAATCGTCGGACGGCGTGCGCCATACTTACGTCGCCACGACGAGCCCGAGCTCCCGAAGACGCTCAGCACGCACGCGAGACAGTGATGACAAGCAGGCGCATGGCGGGTCCACTTGCATTGCCTCGCATATTTGAAGAGATAGAGTACAGGGTGATGCGAGGTGATTCATACCGTCAAACGACGTCGGTCCGAGAGGCAACACTCGCCCGCCCGCTGCGTAGCGCATACGCATGCCGAGTTCGAACGGACCGACCTGCGTCGGTCAGCACGGCGGCCGTACTAGTCGACCTTCGACCTTCAAGCCCAGCCAACATATCAGCACGCACGCACGCACACATCCACGCCAACCCACCGCGCCCGCGCCCAGCAAAAGCCGTCTCACCACTCACCCGTTCACCTCCCCGTGCTCAGCGCCGCCTTCTTCACGTCCATCGGCGGATCAAAATACACCAGCCCCCCGCGCGCGCTCCGCCCGCCCTCGGGCACGGGCCCGTCGAACTCAAAGACAATGATGGTGTTCATGTTGATGTCCCCATGGAGCATCTTCGCCTCGTCGTGCATCCGCTTGTGCACTGCGTGCCGTCGACGTCGAGGGTCACCCGGTCAGCCGGTCGCTATATGCGCTCGAGCTAGGACGGAGGGAGGGGGACGGAGACGGTCGGGTACGCACCGTGGATGGCTTCGAACCAGACGCCGATGAGATTGCACTCGTTCCCGGCTTCGATGAACCTGCGCGGGGTCACCTCCCTGATGCGTCGAGGTGGCTTGGTAGAAGTGGAGCCCGCAGACTGGGAGGAACTAGCGGCAGAGGACATCGTCGTCGTGGTCGAGAGATAAGGAACGTGAGCGGACGCCACAGACGCGTATGATGCGTGTAGGCGCCAGAGTGCGCAAGTGAGGAAGTACGATTTCGAGCACGACTACTATGATACAGTTACAGGGCTACAGAACGTGTGTATGCTACAAAATTCAAACCTACGACCAGTCGAACGCGCGACTCTGCCAGCCGGGCTGCGCCTTCTCCTCCTCGACCTTGGCGCTGACCGTGTCCTTGAAGCTCTTCACCTGCTTCACCTTCTCCTTTGCGCTCTCCTTCACCTGCTCCGCGACGCCCTTGGCCTGCTGCACTTTGCCCTGCACGTCCTCGCGCTCGGCGAGCGGCTCCGCGAACGTGCCCTTGGGCCCGCGCTTCTCGCCCGACAACACCTGCGGCTCCGCGCCCATCGCAAATTGCGCGCCCTGGTCGTCCTTGATGATCCCCGTGCCGGTCGCCTTCCAGCCCGAGAACAGGCCGCCCTCGCCCTTTTGGAGGTGCCCGAGCTCGCTCCAGAAGCCCGCGACGAGGCTCGCGCCGTTCGGCAGCCCCGTATCCGCAAACACCTCCGCGCGGCGGCCGACGTCCCACGCGAACGCGTCCGCCCACTCGAGCGCGCCGCGGATCTGCTGCGCGAGCACCGTCTGCAACGCGTCGCGCAGACGCGAGAGCATCACGGGGCGAAAAACGGAGACGAGGATCTGGTGATTCGACTCCTTGACGGTGAGGTTGATGTCCTCGGACACCTTCACGTCGACGCGCTGGATGTCGAGGAAGCCGCTGCGGCGCTCGCGCTCCTTGAGGCCCTCGGGGGAGTTCGGAATCGTGCGCACGACGATGTCGACGTCGATGCCCTGAGGCGGGAGCGTGAACTCGAGGATGCCAGTGAACTCGGCGGGCCCGACCGACGCGGTCTTGTCGTGGTAGTAGAACGAGACCTCCTTGAGCTGGATCTGCAGCGCCTGGAGGTAGACCCTGGTAAGCGCGCCGACGGCGGTGTCGGCCTGGCCGGCGGAGGGCGCCTTGATGTCAATGTCGGTGATGTTGCGAATGTAGGCGTGGCCCGGGAGCAGCGAGAACGTCGAGATGTCGAGGTCTTCGAGCACAAACTCGGTGGTGTCGTCCTTGTACTCGGTTCTAGACGCCATGTCAGCACGAATCCTGTCAGAGAGCACAGCGCACATACCTCGGGATGGGAATGTCCTTGATCATGCCGACGAGCTTGGGGAGGTAGACGTTGAAGACGTCCTGCCAGAACCACGGGGCGCGCTCCATGAGGGACTGGACGCCCGCGCTGCCGGCGGTGAGCAGGCCGTGCTCGAGGTCCTCGCCGAGCTTCGCGTGGGCCTGCTTGATGGCGCGCAGGTCCTGGTCGCGGTCGATGGCGGTCTGGAACTCGGAGGCCTCGCGCTTGAGGGCGCCGACGTCCTCCTTCCACTTGCGGCCCTTGTCCGAGTCCTTGTCGAGGAGCTCCTTCCACTCCTTGCGGAGTTGCTCGCGCTTCTTCTGCGCGTCGTCGGAGCGGACGTAGCCCTGCTCGTCGAGGCTCTTGCGGAGGTGGGCGATGAAGTCGTCGCACCAGGCGCGGACGTCGGGATCCTGCTGGATGTCGACGCCGCAGACGCGGAGGGCGGCGAAGAAGCCGTCGAGGGACTTGCCGCTAGCGAGGCGCTCGAGGAAGGTGCGGAGGCCGCGAATGCCGTTGATGAGGTGCTTGTCGGGGGTGGGGTCGTCGATGAAGGCGTCGAGGGAGGTGGCCTGGTTAACGTCGCCGGCGGCATCGAGGGAGCGGTGGATCCATTTCTGCGCGAGGTCAAAGATGGTGGAAATGGACTTGTGATAGTTGTCGTCGCTCTGCGCGCGGTCGCAAATCTGGAGGTCTCGGTGAGTACTGTATCGTACGGCCCGAGAAGAAGGCGCACCTTGTAGAACGCGTCCTGGAGCCTGGAGCTGGTGCGGTCTGCGAGGTCCTGGGTGGTCTGGACGGCGACTTGGGCTGCGCCGATGACCTTTGAGCCTGCGGCCTTTGTGGTGTCCATGGTGCGCTCAAACTTTGCGCGAGCGTCTGCGTCCTGGGGGTCGTCCTCTGCCTTGCGCTTGATGCCGAGTTCGTTGCGCTGGCCCTCCTGAACGTCCTTGTCGACTTCGCGAAGGGCGTCAGCGGCGCTCTGGGCGCTCTCGCCGACATAGTCCGCGGCGTCGGCGAGGGCGAGGCGGATGAAGGAGGCAAAGTCGTGGAAGACGGAGCGGCCCTCGTGGGAGAGGTTCTCCCATACGGTGTTGACGAGGCTGCGGACGGCGCGAGCGACGGCCTTTGCGTCTTGGGAGGCCTGGTCCGAGTCTACGTCCATGGGGATGTTGGCGGAGGTGTTTTCGGGATCGACCTCGGAGAGATGCCATAGGGATTCCTGGATGATGTTGTCCTCTACAGTAGGGTGAGTATATGCGCTATCGAAGGGGAAGAAGAGGGAGGACTGACCGTTCTTGTTTTCGCCGAGGCGCTTGTACGCGTTGAGGAGGTTGCGGACATCGTTCTGGATTTCGGCACCCTGTGCGGAGAGCTCGCCGACGCCGGTGTCCGGTTGGTTATTGAGAATGGGAGCGGCGAGGAGGTGGTCGATGGCTTGAGAGATCTGTTGCTGGGAGGGGAATTTGCCAGCGTTGAGAGCGGCGAGGACGGAGGAAGACTTGTCCATGGTAGATTATTGGTGTTGAATGGAGCGTGTAAGTCGTGAAAGCGAGAAGAGTCGTGAGGTCGTGAACGGTGAGGAGCGTCCATCGCTGGCACAGGCGAGGGTTATATACCGCCGTGGGCGGTGACGCAGAGAGAGGCGAGCGGGAGGAGCACTTCCTCCCTTGGACATTGGTGGAGCAATGCACGAGTGGCTCTCTCTCTCGCACACCGACGTCATCCCCGCCCAATGACGACCGACCCGCTCTGGGCACTCGCCACTCCAAGCGCCCACCAAGCTCTCTATTCAACGCCCGCCGAGAGAGGCGCCCATTGCTACGCGTCGCGACGCGTCTGTGGCGTCTTCTCCGCGCGTCGAGTCATCCTCGCCTCCTCCCTTGCATTTGGCCTATACCTGCCTTCCACCTACTGCAGCTTATCCCGTCCCTATCCGTCTCCTGCTCCAGTCGAGCGTATGCGTCTATTCTACTAGCCCTCCAGTAGCAGTACAAGGTACCTCAGGGCTTCTGACCGCCACCGCCAGGATGAACAACGTACGCGTGACGGTACGGGCAAGACTTCTACTCTACACCACTACAGATCCTTCGCCGAGCGCGAGCAGTCCTACGCCGCCCTCGCCTGCACGCGCTCGCCTCGTCCACAGACGCCTCCTCTCCCCTCCCTTGTCTCCCGCTCATGATTGACAACCACGATCGATACTCAACGCCAGCTCCATAGTCGCCCATCTCCTCAATCCGTTCACGTGCTCTCGACAGCCTCTTTCTCGTCTCCGGGCCAGCGGTTGCACTCGTCAATCTCAAACCCGTATCCGCATTCAACCATTCCCTGCTCCCTGCTGCATCCGCTCATATACCTCCCTCTCATCTTCCCCTTCCGCCAATTCCCTCCTTTTCAGCCGCTCTCCATCTGTTCCGAGTCTCTGGGTTAGCCCTTCAAAAGGTTCCGTAACTACCTGGTCTGTTCTGCGCAGTCCTACATCCGCGCCTGCATCAATTCATATATGCATCTCGCCGCTCTCACACGGACACTCGGTCAACACCGTACCGTACGTGAACACCGGCTCGGTGCACTCCATCGCACCAAACTCTGTTTCCAGACAGTCCCAGTACGTGCACTGAAGCCTGGAGCTCGATGTCGCGTCTCGGGGGGCTGTCCTGATCTTTCGTCTGGCTCTAGCCGTTTCTAACGTGCCTACCAGGTAGTACTTCCGCCGCAGCTGACCGGTTTTCTACTTCTCACTCAAGTCCTATATTGATTCGTCGTGAACGACGTCTCCAACTCGTGTCGATGCAGGCTCCTCAGCTGTGAGGCGACTTGCTTGTCCTAGCTCAAAAACGAGCTATCGCGAACCTCTGTGATGCCCGCTTTACGTTCTTCATAGCCATCCGACATTCTGCGACCTCGGTCATCCTCGTCAAGCCTTGTTATCCGCATCGAGCACTGCCTATAAGCATCGATGTACAAACTCGACGCTCACGGAATTCCAGTCTTGTACATTCAATGTGCAGGCGGATGACGCAGGCCTCACTGTCTTGACCATCCTCTGACGAGCGTGAGCGCAACCGCCTTTCCACAAAGCCGCCGTCGAAATCGTGTCGATATGCACATGTTCTATTGGTTCTAAGTTCCTAGTACAGCGGTCCACAGACTGACTGCCATCGCCTGGATAGTTATCGTCCTCTTCGCGGTACGGCTGCAGAGCACCCCTCGACCCGGCAGTGTCCTACGTGCTCTTTGCCTGCACAAGCCTCGCGGGCGGATACGCGCTCACGTCGTCGATGAACGCCTCCACCTCCCTCCGCGCCACCCCCTCCTTGTCCCCCGCCGACTCGCCAGATGCCCACGCCGCCTCCAACACGCCGCTCACCTCGCCCACCCGTGCCCTCATCCGCTCCCCCTCCTCCCCAAACGCCCTCCCCAGCACCTCCCTCACCTCCTTCCGCACGCTCTCCACCGTCCCCGCCAGCCGCTTATCCCCCAGCCGCCGCACCGGCCCCGCCCCCGTCCCCGAACGCACCTCCAGCAGCTCGAACGCGATCCTCAGATTCGTGCTTAGATGCAGCGCATTTGGCCCCTGGTCCACCGTGATCGGCCACAGAATCCTGTCCGTCCCCGTGCGCGCGCCGGTCAGCCTCAGGAACCGTCAAAGTGCGAAAGCAGAAGGGACGTACATCGGCACCCCGGCTTGGATGCACTCCAGCACCGTGTTGTGTCCCGCGTGCGTCAGGCTCCACCCGACCGCCTACGAATGTACACCCCGTCAGAACACGCACTATGCAACACAAGCAGGAGCACCGTACCGGATGCTCCAGGATGTCCTGCTGCGGCAGCCAGTCGTCCAGCCACACGTCCGCGCTCTCTTCCATCCTCCGCTCCAGCTCCGCAGGCAGCTTCACCAACGGGCTCGACCGCGGCATGATCTGTCGTCGTCAGCCTCTCAAGCCTAGACTCGGTGCGAAAGCGACGTACAAAAGGCACTTTCAGATCCATCAGCTCCTCGAGCGCCGCAAACACCTTCGACGGCTCGCTCGGCCAGAACAGCGAGCCGAACGACACCTGCACACCTCCCCGTCAGTTCTCGTCCGCCTATTCAAATCACCAAGAAGGCGCACATAGACCACAGACCGCGCGCCCCTCTGCTCCACCTGTCCATCCATCCACCGCCCGAGTTCGGTCCCGGCAACCGCTCCCCTCCCGCACTTCTCATTGGACCTCGCAGTCAAGAGGGGCCCTGCAAAGTACACCTTCTTCCCTGTGCGGCCCATGAGGTCGCGCATGATCGCCGCCGCCTCGGAGTGGTACTCCCGTGCGTCAAACGATATCGTGCCCTCGACGTGTCTCAGCGCCCTGCCAAGAATGCGCACGACAGAACGGCCGATAAGTCAACCACAGCCTTGGAGCGACGCGGGAGACGGACGCACCTTGCGCCCTTCACCCACACACGCAGCATCAGCTCGCGCGGCCATATGAACTATACGCGCAAGTCAGCAAGATCGCCCCAGAGCTCGACGGTTGCGCACGCACCCCCTGCGGCTCGAGCTCGTAATCGTACACAGGCGGGATGCACGGACAATCCACCGCTGTGCCCCTCGGCGTCGACACCACCTATGTACCGCCCAGCGCATCAGCCTCCCTCCCTCCTCCCGCACACCAGAGCAGAACACACGACGCACCGACACAGCCGCCTCCTCAAGCGACATGCCCTCCCGCGCCGCGACAGCCTCTATCATAGCCAGCGGGTTCATCGAGTACCGCACCGCGGTATAGCTGCTCGACACCGGCGTCCACGAGTATATCCTCAGGCCCTTCGGCTCGGGCGCCTGCTCGCGCAGCGCGTGCAACGCCGCGGTGATCTCACTCCCGAACACCTGTCATCCCACCCCCACGCGGGAGATCAGCCACGACAACGGAAGGAAAGGGGCGGGAACGCACGTCGACGACGACCGCGCTGGGCGGGGAGGTCTTAAAGTCCACCTCGCACGGCGTCCCGTCCATAGCCTCCACCCGCACCGTCTCGCCCGCACAAAGCCTCCCCCACGCCTCCAAAAAGCTATCCCTAAACACCGCAGGGTCAAGATGGTCCGCGCCTTGCTCGACCTCCAGCACCCGCAGGCGCGCGAGCGCCTCCTCGCCGCCGCTGCCCAGCGGGCCTGCCCGGATATCGTGCATGATTTCCGCCCGCGCGCGCGAAGCGATCTTGTTCCCAAGGCAGAGCGTCACGACGACCGGACGGAGACGCACCATGCGCGCCGCGAGCACGGCCATCGGGCGCGCGTGGCCTGGTCGTCGCGCGGGGGAAGTGGCAGTCAGCAAGCGGGCTCGATGCGCAGAGAGGCAGGCGGGAGATGCGGAGAGGGCTCACCCCAGAGGTGCGTCGGGACGAGGACGATGTGCGCCGGCGGTGGCGCAGCGGGAAGGGCGGTGAGTGATTCCATAGGCTTCGCACGTCTGTCGCGTCTGGTCTGGTTTGGTATATAGTCCCGTAGAACAGCAAGCGGGTAGCCACAATCGCGTCGCAGCACACAAAGCTTGCCCCTTCTCCATCCCGAGACGCGTGCTATATGTATAACCTCCGTCCCAGCGCGCGGTCGCCTCTCGCCCCCAAACAGGGGCGCAACTCCCGGACGTCCTCGCGCACCCGTGTCTGACCGTGCGGTCGCGGCGCCGCGCCCTAGCCTGCCCGTCCCGTCGCCCGGACAAATTCAAAGAACACCACGCCCACACAGACGCGGACGGATGGATGGATGGATGGAGATATTGGTGAGGGTGTGTACCTGTTCAGGCTCACGTGCTGGCTGCGTCTCCGCTTGCCCCGGTTGGGACATTCAAAACAACAGTGACGCACTGCGCTTCTGCAATGAGTGCGTCGTGCACGTACAATACCATGACGCGCGCCCGCCCGAGCACCATCTGCCATCCAGTGCGTGCGATGGAGATGGCAACCACTCGCGACATAGCGCTCTGCGCAAGCTCATGTATTACTTTATGCATAGATACCAAGATAGCACGCATCGCATCGCAACCCCTCGCAGCGCCACGCCGTACGGAACCCGGCGCGCACAGTGATCAGCAAACGGATTCGCGCCAATCACGCGAAGAGTGGCCCGCCTAGGTAGGTGCGTCCCATGGAATGCGTCTCCACGACTCTGATGTCGCGTTTCTTTCACGTTCCAGCGCAGTGCTACACATACGTGATTAGGAGCACCGCCCGCGGTTTCAGAGTTTCCTCATCGACGAGGGACGTGAATAGAGTGCATGGGTTGAAGGGTCACCATGGTACGTCCCGTTCCATACTTGGTACAATGTTCAAAGGACTACTTGGAACATCCCCTTCCGCCACTCGAACGACACTCTTCGTCACATCGCAGGCTCTATACTGAACTCCGTTCCAAAACATAGCCACTGTATCCTCATCGTAAGAGATCGCGCCGCGTCCTCACGCATTCTGAGTGGGGAAAAGGGTAGAAGGCGGCAACGCCATCACCTCGTCCAGAAACTCCTCCGCCGCGCGCCGCGCCGATCCCGTCTCGGTCCACGCCGTCTCCAACGTTGCTTGCAGGCCGAGCATCCGCCGCCGCTTCTCCGCCCCGTCGTCGCCGAACGCTTTGCAGAGGACGTCGCGCAACTCGTCGCGGACCGCGTCGAGCGTCCCGAGGGGCGCCTTGCCGGTGCGGTGCAGCGGGCCAGCACCCACGCCCGTGCGGACTTCCAACAGCTCATACGCCATGTCGAGGTTGTACGTCAGGTGCACAGCGTTCGAGGCCTGGTCGACCGTGATGGGCCATACAATCCTGCCGGTCACGGACGTCAGCGTCGCTCCATACAAAGGGAACAAATGCATGCTCACATGGGGACCCCGGAATGAATGCATTCGAGCACTGTGTTGTGCCCGCCGTGCGTGATGCACCAGCCCATCGCCTGCAGACAATGAGCTCGGCTATGAATCCTCGTATGAGAAACAACGTGAGAACGTACCGGATGGTCTAGGAGGGCCTGCTGCGGCAGCCAGTCCCCAAGATAGACGTTGGGGTTGCCCACGAGCTTCTGCACGACGTCGTCGGAGAGTTTGGCGACAGGGCTCGGACGCGACATGATCTGCGAGCTTATATTCAGCTCACGACGCACCCGTTAGATAGATAAAGGCGTACGAATGGGATGTTCTGCTCAACAAGCACCTCGAGTGCCGCAGTGAGCTTAGCTGGGTCTTGAGGCCAGAAGAGAGAACCGAACGAAACCTGAAAAGAGCTCAGAATATCAGCTGGAGAGAAGGTGATCCGACTCACGTATATGACAGAGCGCGCACCACGCGCTGTCAGTTGCTCGTCCATGAACCGCATGCATCCCTCCGATCCCTTTGCGTCGCTTCCGGCTGGAGCGGGAGGGCGCGCGGTGATCAACGGTCCGACGTGGTAGCTCTTGTGGCCCTCTTCTGCCAGGAAGTCTTTGAATGCCTTGGCCGCCTCCAGGTGGTACTCAACCGGGTCAATGCTAAGCATACCGTCCGCCCAGAGCATGGAGCTAATGTCGATACGGAACTGTCATGTCAGTAGAGCGCACAATTAGTAACACCGTTAGCATGCATACGCTGCGATTTTCGAGATTGCGCGAGGAAGGAGCTCTTTCGGCCATACAAACTGCATATAGTCAGTAAGCGTAGTCCCTCATGGGGCGATAGCAATAGACGTACTCCCTGAGGCTCCCATTCGTAGTCATACATGGCGGGGAGACCGGGAGACTCTATCACTCGACCAGTCTTCGTCACCATCACCTGAGATTCAAGGCGTCAGGGATCGGCGTGTTGTACAAAAGACCGCAATGCAAGAAAGAGATTGAAACACCAACCGCAACACACGCATCGATACTCGAGAGGTTCTGCTCTTCTTGAATCGCTTTGATGAACGGCAGAGGGTCTGTTCTGAAGAGCGCCACCAACCAATCGGTGGCCACAGGGGCCCATATGTAGAGGCGAAGGTTGAGCGGCCATGGCGATTCAGCCCTCTGCTTGTGCAAGACTTCGGTGATCTCAGCGCCCATACCCTGATGCAAACTCGTTAGCCGAGTTGTCATCGCGCAGACACCACGGCGCGTCATCCGAATAAATACTCACATCGAGAATGACCGCGCTGAGTGGGAAAGCCTGTAAATCAACCACCCCGGTAGAGCCGTCTACTGCTTCGTATGGGACCGTCTCTCCGGCGCAGAGCATCTTCCAGATCTCTAGGAAATGGTCTCGTATGCCCGCGGGGTCAAGGTGATCAGATCCTTGCTGTATCCGCACGAGGCTGAGGTCGCGGTCATCGGTCGTCAGCGGTCACTAACCTCTCTACTAATTTGACCCTCACTGTATGCGTGACAGAAGGCTTTCCTCCTCGGGGGCGTAGTCAGCCTTCATCTCGGCGATTGCCCTATCCCAGAGCTTGTCGGAAATGCAGAGAGTTACAATAACGGGCCGTATCTTGACCATTCTTCCCGCAAGGACAGTCAACGCGCGTGCATGACCTTACAAGCAGCATAGGGACGCGGTGCCACTGTGGTTAGTAACGTTTTCAAGGAAGGATACGACTACGACTCACCCCACATTTGGACGGGCAAAAGGAGAAGGTGCTTCAAAGGTTCGGAATCCATAGGCATCGCGGACTTGGAGAATTACTACGATGGTGTCAAAAGAGAAGGGAGAAATGTGGCTCTTAAGTAGGGGAACCGGCCTCCTTTAAATGAGAATTTATGCTCATGCACTCGAGGGGTGGAAAGTTCCTCTGGTCAACGATGTGAGGGATCTAGTGAATTCAACCTGTTATCCGATCCATCCGATAGTCGGTCCAACGAAAAGGCCAAGGCAAAGATTCGCGTTTGATGGATGGAGAACTTAGCACCACGACTCTGATGTGAGGATCGAGGATAAGGAGAGGACAACCGATCTGAGACTCACCCCAATCCAGTGGATTTCGGACGCAAACCTAGCTACAGAATGTGTTGACACGAGCAGCGCCCATTACGATGCGTCGCGCGCCGCAACAGTCGCACCGCCCATTGTCGGTGCACTGGATACACGCTTCATATTCGAGGGGCGTGGCGAGATCTTATCGTGCGCTGTGATGGGGAATACGGCCAAGTTTTGGTGTCTTACCCTTTCACCTGTTGGAGTCGCGACTGGCGACGGTCAGCCTGAGGCCCTGAGCGCGGACATTGTCCGATTGTCCGATTGCAAGCAAGAACAATGCATACCTTTCCGTACAGGCATTTATGGCCTTTCCAGTGATCTCGGCATGAGCATCAATTCCCATTCGCAACCACGACTGGTCAGAAAGTGGCCCGTACGTCAAACGGCTTGAGGACGTGACATTCCCCATTAGGCCCTGGGGTTTACCGTCACCAGTGGTAAAGTACAACCGTGACGGGCTCAAGGACTTCAGGGGTCCGTCGCATTACATGTAGTACCTTGAGACACCATGGATAGGAGCGTAACATTGTGTTGTAGCGTGTGCCTGGTAATACTGGTGAGATCGCAGAGGAGCCACGCGCGCGAAGACAGGGGCACTGCCACTGACACCGAGTTCCAACTCGGGCGAGTGTGTCATCAGCTGTGACTCCGGCGCTGAAACCGTCTACCGCATCAGAAAAGTTCCAACCACTCCTCGGAGCAGCATCTATGGGCCGTGATTGGTAACAGTAATTACTACACACTGCGCTACCAATCGCGCAATGAACGCAATGCGAATCCCAGGGGAGGACACCGTGAAGGTCCAGTGCTGTCTAATCCTACTTCCGTACTATTGCAATGTTCCCCTGGATGTTCACATTGACTAGTCCTCAACCCTGCGCTCACGCATTCCGCACCGGTACCGGGAAGAGCGTGGAACTAGGCAGCGCCATCACATCGTCCAGGAACTGGCCCACCTCTTGCCGCGCAATACCTCCCTCCGTCCACGCTTTCTCCAGCGTGTCACGGAGGCCAAGTAGACGCTGCCGCTTGGTCGTGCCATCTGGTCCAAATGCTTTACCGACGACGTCGCGCAGCTCGTCTCGTACAGCGTCCAGCGTCCCGAGGGGCGCTTTCCCAGTGCGACGAAGCCGCCCAGCGCCGACGCCGGTACGAACTTCCATTAGCTCATACGCCATGTCGACGTTGTATGTCAAGTGTACGGCATTCGGGGCTTGATCAACGGTAATTGGCCAGAGGATCCTGGGCAAGTGCAGTCAGCACGATCTGAATCTTGACGTCCACCAACGTCTGACTGCGCACATGGGGATTCCGGAATGAATGCATTCTAGCACGGTGTTGTGCCCGCCGTGGCTGAGGCACCATCCCATCGCCTGCAAATTGGGGTTGAGATCAAGCATTACGACCCTCGATTAGACGATACTCACTGGATGATCGAGAAGCGCTTGTTGCGGGAGCCAATCTCCGAGATACACGTTGGGATTATCCGTGAGCCTTTGCACGAGATCGTCTGAAAGCTCTGCGACAGGGCTCGGCCGAGACATTATCTTCGAGCGACAGTCAATGCCAGGCGCAGATCAGTGAAACGAGTGCACGTACAAATGGGACCTTCTGCTCGATGAGCACGTCCAGCGCAGTAGTAAGCTTAGCTGGATCCTGAGGCCAGAAGAGGGAGCCAAACGAGATCTGACAATGTTCCAACAGATCGTAAGAGCGCGGATCCCAAGGGAGATGAATGAAAGATGACACACACATATATCACGGAGCGCTCGCCATGTTCCTGGAGTTGTCTATCCATGAACCGCAGGCTCTCCTCGGCACCTTTCACATCCGTCGCAGACGGGATCGGATGCTGCGCAGAGATCAAAGGACCGGCGTAATAACCTTGTTGACCATGTTGTGCAAGATGCGCCTTGAACGCAGCCGATGCCTCTGGGTGGTAGTCATATGCATCTAGTGTGACCAGACCGTCCGTCCAGCGTACAGAGCTGGGGCGAACGGGTCAGTGGTGCACAACCATAGGTAGACTCGTCAAGACCGTACCCTGCAGCTTTAGCTATGATGCGGGAAAGAATCTCTTTGGGGAAGGAAAACTGCCAAAGCCGGGACGCACGCATATGAGCAACACTCAGCTGTCGGTTATCGCATAGCAGAGGGATACACGTACTCCTTGAGGTTCAAACTCATAATCGTACATTGGAGGAAGACAGGGGCACACCATGACCATTCCCTGTTTCGTCGAGAGGACCTGGTCGACGCGGTGTCAGACTCTGACCATCTACCAAGGAGAGACGGAGGACGAGACCGCGGACGGGCAGATGGGAGGGAAGCACTTACTGCTGCGGTAGCATCTATGAGAGAGATGTTTTGCTGTTCCTGAACGGCATGAATGAACGGCATGGGGTCTGTGCGGAACAAAGCCACCAAGAAGTCGCTGCAAACCGGAGCCCACAGGTAGAGGTGGAGGTTCAGTGGCCAGGGAGAGGCCGTCCTTTGCTTATGCAGTGCTTCCATGACCTCGACGGCCATGCCCTATTCCACAGTTGCATTAGCTCAAAGAAGCCAGGCCCAATGCAAAAGCGACGCACATCTACAACGATAGCGCTAAGAGGAGATGCGTGCAAATCAATGAGACCCGTAGACCCGTCCACGGCTTCATATAGAACGGGCTCTCCAGCGCAAAGCCCGCACCAGTGCTCCATGAAGTGGTCACGAACGCCTGCCGGATCGATATGATCGTCGCCCTGCTGTATCCTCAACAGGCTGGCAACGGACACGTCAGTATTGTGAGACTAGAAACAGGGGCACGGAACGTACTGTATCCGCGAGAGATATGGCGTTTCTTCTGGGGTGAAGTCGCTCTTGATCTCTGCCTTAGCCCTATCCCAGAGCTTGTCGGCGATACAGAGTGTCACAACGACAGGTCGCATCCGGACCATCCGCCCCGCAAGGGTGGACATAGCGCGGGCGTGGCCTGGGGCAGGGCAAGCAGGAGGTTAGTCAGATGAGTTGCAAGCAGAGACCGCCTCGAAACTAATATCACGTACCCCACATGTGAACAGGCAGGAGGAGGACGTGCTGGAGACGCAGCCTGAGCCACATCGCATGTATCAGGTAATTGTTGGGCGCTTGTACACAAGGAGTAGGTCGTCCGGCTATGCCGCCTCGATCTGTTCCGCCATCCAGATATTATGTCCCGTCTCGGGCCTCTAAGTAAATCAGGGTCGCTTCGCCATGCCTAGGTAGTATACAGCATCTGATATTCTGTTCACGTACGTCGCCGAGAGCTTTTGAAGCTTGCGACGAACTACAGCTACGCCAATCTGAAGCAGCTATGTACATCACATTCAGCCCGAGTCAAGGTGAAATTATACAACTATCGCTCCTAGTACCACCGTGTTTTCATGCCTATTCGAATCCGGAAGTAAAATACTGCCTATGTCTCAAGGATGTTCCTAATGAGAACTACACCTTTTCCGAGGGAGCGCTCTACCAGTTCCTGCTCAGGCGTCCTGATCCGGGAAGAGCGTGGACGTAGGCAACGCCATCACATCGTCCAGGAACTGGCCCACCTCTTGCCGCGCAATACCTCCCTCCGTCCA
Organism: Trametes sanguinea; assembly: GCA_008973685.1. Taxonomy (NCBI): domain Eukaryota; kingdom Fungi; phylum Basidiomycota; class Agaricomycetes; order Polyporales; family Polyporaceae; genus Trametes; species Trametes sanguinea. The sequence continues at coordinate 21,737 of WAHA01000025.1, forward strand.
CGCTTTCTCCAGCGTGTCACGCAGACCAAGTAGTCGCTGTCGCTTCGCCGCGCCATCCGTACCAAACGCTCTGAGCAGAACATCCCGCAGCTCGTCTCGGACAGCGTCCAGCGTCCCGAGCGGCGCTTTCCCGGTGCGACGAAGCGGTCCAGCGCCTACGCCATTACGAACCTCCATAAGCTCGTATGCCATGTCGACGTTGTATGTCAAGTGAACGGCGTTTGCGGGCTGATCGACGGTGATGGGCCAAATGATCCTGTAAGCGCACAGTCAGCGAATGATATCCCAAAGGGTACGAAAGGCGAGACGAGGTACATGGGTGTTCCAGAGTGGATGCATTCCAGTACGGTGTTGTGCCCGCCATGGCTGAGGCACCAACCCATAGCCTGAAGACATAAGTTGAGATAGCATATCGCGACTCCATGCCGTGACGATACGCACGGGATGATCGAGGAGCGCTTGCTGCGGGAGCCAGTTCCCCAAGTATACATTGGGATTGTCCGCAAGCCTTTGCACGACATCGTCTGACAACTTTGCGACAGGGCTGGGACGGGACATCACCTACAAGCGACAATGAATGCTAGAATCATACTACCATGACTGGGAGCGTAAACACGTACGAATGGGATCTTCTGCTCGATGAGCACGTCGAGCGCGGCGGTAAGCTTGGCCGGATCCTGAGGCCAGAAGAGGGAGCCGAACGAGATCTGATTTTGCGGCACGTCATAAGAGAGCCTGAGCTGTGACGAAGAACATCGAACTGACGTATATCACGGAGCGCTGTCCATGCACCTTGAGTTGTCTGTCCATGAACTGCAAGCTCTCCTCTGCGTCCTTCGCGTCTGCCGCAGAAGGAATAGGGTGCCGCGCGGAAATCAGAGGGCCGGCGTAATAGCCCTTCTTACCATGTTCAGCCAGATGCGCCCTGAATGCTAATGACGCCTCTGGGTGGTAATCGTATGCATCCAGGGTGAGCATACCGTCCGTCCAGAGCGCCGACCTGAAGGCGACGTGTTAGTAGTGCAAGAGGTCCGTAGACTAGTCAAACCTCACCCTGCGACTTTGGCCATGACACGCGGCAGAAGCTCTCTGGGATAGACGTACTGCAAGTAGGGGAATGCATATAAGCAATGCTCACCAGGAGCCGGTATGCCTTAATATAGCGAATAAACACTCGACCACGCACTCCTTGAGGCTCGTACTCGTAATCGTACATCGGTGGAAGACAGGGAGACTCTATAACCCTGCCTTGCTTTGGCGCGCCGAGGACCTGTTTGACAAGATATTAGGTTCTGACCCATGCATGCAGATGGAATTGGGTGTGGGCCTTGATTGAGTGCACTCACAGCCACTGCAGCTTCGTCGAAGGAAATGTTCTGCTGCTTTTGAACAGCCTCAATGAACGGCATTGGATCCGTCCGGAACATCGCCACCAAGAAGTCAGCGCAGACGGGAGTCCACAGATACAGGCGGAGGGTCAGCGGCCTGGGAGACGCCATCTTCTGCTTGTGCAGTGCCTCTATGACCTCTACGACCATACCCTATTCCATTGATACAATTTGTTAGCGTATATACCAGCGAGGCGGCATCATTGCACAAGGGACGTACGTCAATCACTACGCCGCTGAGAGGTGAGGCACGCAAATCGATAACGCCTGTCGAACCATCGACGGCTTCGTAAGGGACGGGAACCCCTGCACAGAGTTTGCTCCAGCGCTCCATGAAATGGTCTCGAACACTGGTTGGGTCGAAATGGTCATTGCCCTGTTGTATCCTCAATAGGCTGGCAATGAACACGTCAGTCGTGGGCAATGATGGGTGACGAAGAACGACGCGTACTGTATCCTTGACAAATAGTGCGCCTCTTCTGGGGCAAAGTCGCTCTTTATCTCGGCCATAGTCTTTTCCCAGAGCTTGTCCGCAACACACAGCGTCACGACGACGGGTCGCATCCTGACCATTCGCCCGGCCAGTATGGACATGGCGCGGGAATGACCTATAACGGAACAAACAGCGGGAGATCAGTGGGCAAAGTTGAGAGCAGACACGTCAGGTCAAGAACATACCCCACATGTGGGCGGGTAGGAGGAGGATGTGCTTGAGGCTTTCGACGGCCATAACGAACGGAAATCAGGTCAGCGTGAAGTGGGTGAGGGCGTGATATGCCAGTGAGCCTTGGTGGGTGGTCACCTTCCTCTTCATACGGATATATATGGGGTAGATAATTCGACCACGTTGTCGGCATGCAGGCGGCCCTGTTACCCCTCTCCCTGAGCTCCGGTGTAATCAACCCTCCAGAACGACCAGTGGGTGTCGCCGGGGGAGTAGCTATCATTGCTCCATCAACCACGATTACATTGTGTACCGAGATGCCCTCATATGATGCTGTAAAGGGCGACATTAGCCAAGGAGAAGCGAAGACTACGTTATGCAAGTCTCAAGATAAGCATGGGGCTGTGACGGCAAGGGCGAGGCGATGGGGACCCCGTTGGCACCGATGTTCGGGGATGCGTGTTATGTGCATGCAGCGCTGCGCAATGTTGCGATATCGCCCAGCGGTGAAACCTGACTATACCTCATCCGAGTCAATGCGCAGAGGTTTTCGGACATTGATGCGCGTGAGGGAGTTAGGGGACGTACTGGCAAGCAGGACAATGTGTCACAAGCGGGCTACACGCGCCGACGCGGGCGCCGCCAAGCTATCGCACAGCGTGTCGATGGCGCAAAGTTCAGCGCTGAGCGCAACTTGAGCCTGCAGCAGGCACCGCGGGTAGCGTCTATACGTACACTGACCAAGTGCCTAATGATCACCGCTACCAGAGGCGTCTGGCAACACGGCATGTAAGCACCAAACGACCGATGAGGTAGAGAGAGGGAGAGAGAGGAACGCGGAGCGCGCGGCCGACTTTGCACCGAGCCTTGGGCGTTTAGCACTCTTAACGCCTCGGAACAGGAATCATCAATGCTGTACTCTCTCCGAGTCAGTCCTGTGTCAACCATCTCCGGGTCGGCTATACGTACTCAATCTAGGTGCTAAATTCAAGGTCCACATGTCTTGCGTCTTCCTCTTGCCAGCATATAGAGCTGTTTTCTGAAGTCTCCGCTGCTAGCGCAGCGAACTCCGTGCGCGACGGCGTGGCCGCGTGGAGCATCGAGGATCAACAGCTAGTAGTATGTGGCTACGGCACACATCTCTGAGCGAGACAGACGTTCGTATTATCCCAGCTGCACACCAGGCATTTACACTTACGTGCATTGAGCGCGGCATATGGTCGTCTCACCGCGGCGCTCTAGATCTGGGGCAGACAGCGCCCACAACTTGAAACCCACACAACCGACGCTTCTTCTCGGGTCTCCTAGAGTCCTACCGCGGCACACGTGCAAACCGCGCACCAGAGAAAGAATAGACGTGTCGTGAAGGTGCTACCCTGAAATTGAATTTCGATCCATACTCTGGCGCATTCGCACGTCTGGGCGCGAACAGCATCAATGCAGAGTCATACGCGACGCGATCCAGACCACCCACTGCGTCTAGAAGAGATACGTCGTCGAGAGGCCATGCAGTCGGTTGGTCACCCAAGGTTTCCTCCCTCGCGACCGGCACTTCTCCCACTCGTTCGCCCGTTTCTGCACCACTGCGTACCAAGCAGGCGCCAGGCCAAAAAACGTACCTCTCAGACACCAACCAGGCTAACGAGGAAGTTGATCGGGAACCCCAAAAAGAGCATCTGAGAAATGACGAACACTTTCGACGTCAGCGCGCTCTCCAGCATGATCAGTGTGTCCGAGGTGTAGAGCACTGGCAGCTTGACGGGGAAACGCTGTCCATGGAAACGGTTGCTCCGCCATGAGGCTCATGATGTCCACGGGCGGTACGGATATTGAGAAGAAGCATGGCGTTGGGCAGCAGAACACTATGGTAGTGCTAGAAGTGACGGTGCCGGGCGAGCAGAACGAGAGTGAGTGGCTGATCCCTTAGCAGGCGTCTAATCCACAAAGGAAGCGTGACGACGTCACAGAAAGAACCTCGGGCGCCTGTCGTGGCTCGGCCGCGCATCCTGCTCTCAGCCACGCTCGTCGCTTTACCTAGATGACAGTACTCACACAGCACTATTCAATAATTGCTTCTCTACGACATACTTATTTTTTCCTCCTTTGCAAGAGATGACGGGCATGGACTTGAATGCCCACAAGACCTCTGAGGCACTTGTCAGCTCCGGTACGCTCTCTGTCCATGTCTCTTCTCCCATCCGTCGCCTTAATTCACTGCTCACACACGCAAATCCATAGAGGAGCTGACACGCGTTCGCCCTAACCCCGCGTTTTTCCACGACCACCTCAAGGCTTGTCCCGCGTCTCTGGCAGACGCCATCAAGAAATGTAGCGACCGTTCAACAATGGATTGCAGACATCACCCAAGTCGAGACGAAAGAAGCGAGTCCGTGCGAGCCAGTCGCCGAAACTGCTCTCGAAGATTAGCGAGACAGTCTTCAGTGAGTGCTCAGTCCCAAAAACGTTACTCTCCAGTGACACTCCTCATATAGATCTGCTTCAGGGTACGGAGGATAAGGATAGACTTCACCTGCCTGAACAACCCATCGTATTCTTGAACCACCTGTAACCACGCTCCAACGCACTCACCGGTAGGTACGGTAGAGGACAAGCCAGACATGATCTGCGCAGTGGGTCGCGATGATGGGTGCAGGATGCTTGCGAACGTCGAAGGACAGATCGTACAGTGAAGGGGTGCCGTACCACTGCATCGAGACGATCGTCGGGATAAAGGCCATCTACGGCGATGGACAGGCTCAAGCTACGCCGCGCTACGCATTTACCGTCCAGCAAGCGCACCCCGACCGCCCCGGACTCTACTGTCTCAGCGTCACGGCCGGGAAGTTCCAGGTCATCTACTCGTCTCCTGCCGGCATCGAGGCGTCTGAGCTTACGGACTGGAGCGACTGCGGCTCCTTATGCGCCTACATCTACTCTCTGTACGATCCTCCCGCTGACCACGTCCTCTACGATCACATGATCATACCCAAGGAGCCAGTAGTAGTGTCCCGCTCGGAAAGCAGGCCTGGACCATTCAAAAGGCTGACGGCACATGCATCAATGCCTCCATCATCGTCCTTGCAGCAGGCGCACCACAGTATTCCGCGCCGTCCACCAGGGACGCTCCGTCATCGTAAAGGAGTCCTTCGACTGCGGCCGTCACTATGAAGGAGAGCTTCTGACACTGGTCCGCGCTGATGGCTTCCTTCCTGGTGTCGTTCGTCACATCGTCTCCGAGGACGTCAAGAACGGAGACGAGCCCATCGTAATGCGGAGAAAGGACGGCGAGCTGACCAGGAAGAAGCGTCGGGTTGTCCATTGCCGATCCTGGTGAACAGTTGACCTCTGCCAGATCGGTGAACGACCTCCTCATGGCTATCTACGATACGCCTGAAGGTATGCACATGCATTCAGATGAAAGGCCGCCCGCTCCTCTTCTCCTCCCCCATCAACTTCACCTGGCGGCACAAAATGCCCGAGCTCTCCGGCGACGCGCACGACCTCTACCTCGACCTGCGCGGGGAGCGTCGGTACGCAAAATACAGAGACCGCCCGGGGACCGTCCACGGCGGCGTCCCTCCGCTGGAAACGGACGAAGAGATCGAGGCGCGAGCGCGAGAGCTTCCCTTCTCTCACCGGTGGGAATACGACGCCGAGTCTGTGTTCTGGACGATGTACTCTGCACTGCTCCGTGTCGTCCCCGCGGCGTCGCCAACGGAGACCCCGGCCTCGCAGACCCACCTCGACGCCACCTGGACCCTGCTCTCCGAGCACTCCATCCCCTCCCAACCTGGACAGAGAGACCCGCGCGACCCCCTCTTAGCAGAAAGCGCAGCGCAGGTCGCCCCGAGACTCCTCCCCGCGATGGCGGGCGCCGCCCCGTTGCTCGTCAGCCTCGCGACGCACGTGTTTCCTTCGTACGCGGTCATGACACCCCCGCCGCCCCACGACGACCACCTACACGAGGCCGATGCAACGTCTCATCCTACAGTACCTCGTCGACAATCTCGACACGCCCATTCCACTCCTTCCCGGTTGCCTCAGACCAGTTGCGACCGGCGCTGACCCCGTAATGCACCGTGGCTCCTATAGACTCGGTAGACACGCGCAGGACAGGTAGTCGGGGCTTGAAACGTCAACGCGACGCCTCAGGATGAAGCTCCTCCGACACGGCGGAGTATCCGAGCGGCGTCGAGCCGCGGTGGCCCTTGCATACGAGATCGTAGAGGAGGAAGAGCCTTAGAATGTGTGTTCTGCTCGACACTCAGGCTGGTTGTCGCTCCCAGCTATCATGTTATGATCTCACCTCCTTCCGACTGGACTCGCTGTATCGCATATGCTCTTTGCTACCTGCTTGCTATCTGGACACGTCCCCAGTTCCCTCGTTAGCATACCCTACTCAACGCTACATGCAAATCATCTCACCTCCCACTCTGTAATCTCAACACGTGTCATGTATTTCTTGGTATTCTATTCTTCAACGGAATCTCCTTTGGTATCAACTTGAAGCATCGCGCGGCCGTTAGATCCGAATACGTGGGCGATACCGCGTGTTCGAGTGAAAGCGCTTCATACAGTACTCAGTGACTGTCCCATTCACCACCCCCACAGCGTTCCTCCCATAAGTAGTCTTCCACCTGTCCTCGCGACAGGAATCTCAAGTTGTACGCGTTGCATCCACAGTCTATCCATACTGCGATCTGGACGAGTCCACCTCCTGGGATTTCATACAACACGCCATCCACAGGCGCACGCGCACAAGCAAAGCTCGAGGTCCACCGAATAAATTGAAACGTCGCGTTAACCGTGATTACGAGTTGAAAATGGCGGCGGCGGCGCCACGCCGTCAGCGTACGCGGCCTCGCCAACATACAATACAGCCAGCCCCCGATGTCCCTAGCACATGTACTGCAACCCCCACGCGCCCGCTTGTCGGTGCGGCTTGCCTGGACAACAAACACCTCACCGCGGACGGGCACGTCGACGGGCCAGCCGGTCGGTCGGTCGCCCCACGTTTTCTCCCGCGCGACCGGTGCTTTTCCCACTCGTTGGACCGTTTCTGCGCCACCGCGTACGACCCAAGCGCCCGCTCAGAACAGCTCACCCAGCGCTGCCATCTCCGGACCGCCCGACTCGCGCATGCCAATCTCCCAGTCTGCCATGCCAAGTCAGCACAACACGCATCCAAAAACCGACCGAAAACACTCACAGCTGTAGATGATCGTGACGGCCATCAGAATACCCGTGCCGCTCCCGATGGCGCCCATGAGGTCCGCGACGACCGACAAGAGACCCAGAATCGCACCGCCGAGCGCGGCGGCGGTGGGGACGACGCGCTTGAGCTCCTTGTACATGGAGCCCTCGCGGTGGCCGGCCATGACCATCTGCTGGTCCTTGAGCTGCTTCGCGATGTCGCGCGGGCCGCTGCCCGAGACCTCGATCCAGGTCTTGGAGAAGATGGCGCAGGCGGTGACGGTGAACGCGATGTAGATGAGCGTGTGCAGCGGGTCGACGAGCGCCTCGTGCAGGGTGTGCGGAGGGGACATGTAGTACGCGATACCAGAGACGGCCGCGAGCTGAGGCGAGTCCTCCAGAGGCTAGCCAAAAGGATCAGTATGGGGGCAGGTCACGTGCAGGAAATAGGCGTACCTCCCAGACACCAAGCAGACGGACGAAAAAGTTGGTCGGGAACCGCGAGGCGAGCATCTGCGAAATGATGAAGACGTTGGAGGTAAGCGCGCTCTCGAGCATGATGGGCATGTTGGAGGTGTAGAACAGCTTGACGGGGTAGCTGCCGCGCTGACCGCGGAAACGGTTGCTCTTGACCGGAATTTCGATGCGGAAGCCCTGGAGGTAGATGACGATAGCGAAGACGGCGACGGTGGCGATGAGGTTCATGATGTTGGGGAGACGCTCGCGCCAGAAGGCCTCGCGGAGGGCGCGACCCTTGTCGTTCCAGGTGAAGAGGAGGTGGAAGAGGTTGACGACCGCACCCTCGAACTCGGGGCCGCGGCCGGTGTTGATGGTGGTGGGGGAGAAGGCCTTCCAGACGATGGACTCGCAGATGTTGGTAGCAATAAAGAGAGAGATACCGGAGCCGAGACCGTAGCCCTTCTGGAGAAGCTCATCGAGGAGGATGACGATGAGGGACGCGGAGATGAGCTGGACGATGAGAAGAAGACAGATGCCGGCACCGAGGTCGCGGGGCTGGCCGTAGAGACCGGTGAGAACGTAGACGGTAGCCTGACCGAGAGCGATGATGAGAGCAAAGACTGAGGGGTGAGAGTGAGTGTATGGGAGGGGAGTGGAGAGGGATGGGACGTACGCTTCTGAGCGCCGGAGAAGAGGGCCCTGTCCTCCTTGAGAGAAAAGTCGACCTCGATGAGGTTTGCGCCAGCGAGGAGCTGCATGATCATTCCGGAGGTGACGATGGGTGTGATGCCGAGTTCCATGAGGGTGCCGCGGTTAGAGGCGAGGATGACACGCATCCAGTAGAGAGGGTCTGCGGAGTCGGAGGACATGATGCCGTAGAGGGGGACTTGGGAGCAGACCAAGAAGATGAGGAGGGTGACGGCGGTCCATAGCACTTTTTGGTTGAAAGGCACCTGCGCGCGGGGTGGTGGGTGAGATGAGGGAGAAGCTGGAGAGAGAGCGGGGGGACGTACTTTACGATCCGGGGAAGAGACCTCTGGGAGGATGGGCAGGAAGGGACGGACGAGATTGAGAAACCGGACTAGAGGGGATTGTTAGTTGGCTGAGCGGTGTAGGAGAGACGGGGAGGAGACGTACATCCGCTCATGGCTGGAGTAGCAACGAGCGGCGTGGGTGAGCAGACGCGACGAAGAGGGAGAAGGAGGAGAGTAGAGGAGGAGGAGGAGGAGGCAGCGGAGGAGCGATGAAGTACTTGGTGCTGTGACACGTCGCGTCTCCCAGTGAGGTGGCATCACAAACACTCCCAAACATCGCGTCCCGGCGTCTACACGCGCACGCCCACGCGATCGTTCACTCGGTCAATCGCCTTCAACTTGCAACACATACATAGAGTAGAAGGGTATACGCATCGAGTGAGTCTCTGACAGCACTCACCTGCCTTTCTCTGCAGAGACATCTAGTAGACACTCCCACCCTGTTTCAGTCGCCTGCTTTCCATCCCCCGCGCCTTTCGTGTGATGTACGCTCATGTCAATCCCATTCATATCGTACAACTTCTTCGTAGTACGAGCCATCCTCTTCAAAGTGCACAACAGGATAGGGCGTGTTCCGCACTCGTTCCGCGTACAGTCGTCACCACATCGCGACCAATGTACATTGTGCTTGCACCGTCCGAATCGCCTTTCAGCGCTACTCAAGCACTTCAACACCTTCAAGAGGCCGCGCACCCGGGCCTCCTCCTCTAGCACCCATCCTACCTTGCTGCCACATGCCGCCACCTCCGTTACTCATCCAGATGGCCAGCACAGGCACACGCATTTGCATCCGGCTCCCTCCACTTCCCACTGCCCGTCATAGCTCAGCTCAGGCCGATTCCGACTTGGATTGGCATACCTTCAATGCCACCGACACAGAGTGCGCACGCCACCCACCTTCTCTCCTCGTCACTCTCCTAAATCTCCCCCTCGCTGATTGTTCCATGCATCTAATAGAGCTATCCGCGCCTTCCAATTGGTATGAGTTTCTAGCTCGTAGTCAACGTTCGTCTATCTGATGGCCGTCCCACGAAATACAGATGGTACACGCGCGCGAGTCTCAAAGGACAAAGTCGCCTATCCTTGCGCTCCCTCCAGAAATTTGGATAAAGATCTTCGCACTCGCGGCTATGCAAGAAGACCGATGGGGCTTCAGGGACATCTCCGCCCCTCTCTATAACGCGAGGCAATTGCTGCCTCTCATGCTGACCTGCCGATCCTGGCGCACACTCATCTTGCGCACGCCCACCCTCTGGTCCACATTCGTAGACAGTGGCCGTGGCCGGCGTGACCCCCCATACACCCGATACCTCTCCCGCTCTGGTACCGCTCCCATACACCTCGTCCTCAACGGCAGGCTATCCCAAGCCACAAAGGACCTCTTCGACGGCCACGACCCCGCGTTCCGGCTTCGGCTCCAGAGCCTGGCGTGCGTCTTCGGTACAATGAGCCACTCTGACTATCTCTCCTTCCTCGCCTCGTCCTTCCCGAACCTCGAAGAATGCGTGATATACTTTTCGTCGCGCACATGGGGCGACATACCGTTCACCTCCCCTTCCGCATTCCTCCCGCACAGCACGCGCCTCCGCGTCCTCTCCTTGATGTCGCTCACAGGGGACCTCCCCTCAGCAGCCTTCCCGGAACTCCGCGAGCTGCGCGTCGAGGCATCGTACGCCTCCAGCCTCGCATCAAAGTACGCCTCGCTGCTGTCCTTCCTATCCCGGACCCCACAGCTGCGCAAGCTCGCCCTATCCGGATTGGCGGAACCATCCCCGGTGGACTACCCCCGCGTCATCCGTGTGCCCCTCGCGCACCTGTGCGAGCTGACGCTGCACCAGGGTACCGACAGCAGAGCTCGCGGGAGCGCGATGCTCATCGGCATCGGCGAGTTCTCGCAGCACATCTTGCGCGACCTCGCCATCCCCTCCTCGTGCGCGTTCAGCTTGACACCAGCAGACGTCAGCCATTGTAGGGCGCTCGCCGGCTTGTTCCCTAACGAATCCCCAGCGGATACGCTCGTCCTCACGGGTCCGGTAGATCGTCTGGACCGCTTGACGATCGATCTCAGTCTCTACGACGGAGGCACCCGCCGCCTCAACTTTGACTTCCTGTTCCACGACGCCTCCACGCCTTACACGAACGCAGCTGTATCATGGGAAACGTCAGAGTCCCTCACCAAGACCTGCGAGACCCTCCGCGCCGCGTTGCACGACCTCGCCGTCTTCTCCGGCGTCCAGCGCCTGCGCGTCGTCGCGTACGCGACCGTCACCCTCCTCCAGCCGTCCTCCGTCCTCGCCGCCCTGCCGCGCCTCCGCGCCCTGCTCGTCGAGGACGCGGACTTCGCGGCCGACTTCGGGTGCCCGGCGGATGCGCTGCTCGACGCGCTCCGCCCAGCTCAACCCGGGATGGCCACCGGCGGCGGCGGCGTCGACTCGGTTCCGTGTCCGCTCCTTCGCACGCTCATCGTGCTTTGTGCCGGAGACGACGCAGACGCGGCCCCGCTCCGGGAGTCCATCGTACAGACCCTCGAAGCGCGCTCGGCCGCCGGCGTCCCCATCGAGCGTTCGCTCCTCCTACACAGTGCGAGCAGCGACGACGCGGAGGCCCAAAAGGGGGAGGGTGACGCGCTGGCAATGTGCCTCGAAGAATACGATGCGGCGGGGCGGACGCTGCTGCGGACCGTCCGCGGCGGGTGGGAGGCTCGGAAAGCTGTCGAGGCCGAGTGGGAGAGGTCGCTCGAGGCGGCACACGAGTGATCACCTAGACTCAGACTGGCGGCAAGTACGCGTGAGTCGGCTTTCGGTCACACAGTGCTCACGTAGGTCAACGTAGGTTGACAGAGGATTTCAGAAGGCCCTGTCTCTCCAATGCATAATGTTCTGTGGTATAAGTACACTCGATCTCCATTCGTTCGTTCTCGTCACCTCTTCAACGTCACAACCAGAAGTCGTCCTCATTCTCGAGCGCCCCTTGCGCCTCCTCGTAAACGCGTCCACCGGAGCAGCATATCAAACCTGTCGTTCTGGTGCGCACTTGATAACCTACCTACGCACATGCGCAACGCAGGAGGGGAGAGTGGGTCCCAGTAGCTGCACCGCTCAAGACGGTGGACGCTGCAGCATCGACACAGCCATAGTGCTCTTATGTTTCCACCGCCAATATACATACGTCTTTCGAATGACTCCAGTCTTATTGCCCAAGTCCTAGGTGGGTCCATAAGTCCCTCGCATAGCGTTCGGAGGTTGTCAAGCCGGGACTCGCAACTTGGAGGACACTGGGTATACGCCATTTCCATAAATGGCATGACAGAGGGGATGGTTGAACTTGCCCCTCGGACGTCTTGGACCCGAACCACGCCGTCCACCCAAGGATTTGGTTCAAAGTCCACAGTAGACGGCCACAGTCAGGACATTGAAGATGAAGAGACCTGAAGAAGAGAATGCCGAGTCGGTGCAGACGCCGCAGAAGAACAAGAAGGCACGTCTCCGCTCAGTAGTACTAGACCCCCTTTGTGCGCCTCGCTAATGTCAAGTCCAGGCGAGGACTGGATACCGTCGAGTATTCGCAAGACGGACGTAGGATCGGCTACCTCAAGACGAGCTCAACGCCGTGTTAGATCTCAGTCCGGCCCTCCCGCTACGATTCATCGTTCCACCTTTGTTACACCTCCTCAACCGGCACACCGGCGGAGCGATCGTGGGTCACGGCGACACGGCTCGCGTGGACGCGATCCTCCAAGACCGGAGTCTCATGGACTGCATCGAGAAACGGCGGGAGCCGGGCAAGATGGTAGAGATCATGAACCATCGCGAGTGTACCCTCACTTGCGTCTATCCGTCATCGTGCACTTACGTGACACCTTCGCGCAGCCCTCATCCGTGCTAGCGCAGATAGCCATCCGGGACCCAGCAAAATCTGGCGCCGCGATGCATGCAACCAAGAGGGTTCGCGTCCCATTTCGCGCTGTGCTTCTCACCGCTCATGCAGTCACGGTGCTGTAGCGGCCGTGAAGTCTTGGAATCACGACTACGCCGGGTCTGCAGCTCAAGAGCTCCGCAAGACGATTATTAGAAGGATGACCCTCCAAAGAAATCCGTATGCGCACCTGGCAGAGTGCACTCAATCATCGGGCACCGGCAAATCGCGCGCCGTCTACGAGCTCGCCAAGGAAGTGTTTTGCATTCCAGTCACCATTGGTCCTCTGCCCTACGGAGGTGAGCCCGGCTCGCCGAAACGCTGTCTGCGCTGATCAAAGTTGATTCAAGCAGGATTTCCCCCGGTTGACCTCCCTGCGTATCTGTGGTTGCTCGAATATAGATCACAGGACGAGTTTGTGAAAGTTATCCAAGCTTTCTTGCATGCCGTGTTTTCCGAGGCACGCGAGGTCGTAACGGACAGGGTCTTGCCCCAGGTGAAACTAGATGGTATGTTTTACATCTCCCCGCACATCTATGGTTGACTGAACGAGTACCAGATCCGGATCGAGTCAAGCACATAATACGATTGTCTAGTGAAGAGATGAGTTCTGGTATGACTTTTGGGGAACATGGCCATTTTCGCCAGCGTTTCTACGAGAACGTGAGGACGAAGGCCCGGAAGGTGAGCCAATGAGTACCAGTAAGTTCGTGTATACTAGTAGGTTACCTGACAATGCCTAGTTCTTCGAAGCATGCATCGAACTCCCCGAAGACAAGTCCCCGGTGCGCAAATTCGCGGTGAAAGGTGAGCTGAGTCCTTTCGTGGGGCCCGAGATGCGTGCTGATTAGTGCCAGCTGAGATCAGTGATCACTTCGAGACCGTTTACGACGCTGCCAAGAGATTGCTCGAAGTGCTCTATCCTCAGGGAGGCAGTGTGGAGAACATCGAGCCGCCATATGTGACCTTGTGCTTTGATGAGGCACACTCGCTCACCCCAATCGAGCCTGGCGGATGGTCCCGCTTCGAGGAGTTGCGACATGCACTCCGCATCATTGTCGGGCTGCCGATCTTCTCTCTGCTCCTCTCAACGAAAGGCAAGCTTGAGCAGGTTCGCTCCGCTTCCCAAGAAAACCGGTGCAAACCGTCTCGCTTCCGGCAGACTCACTATGTACGCACCCATTGTCGCCACTGCACTCGATGTCCTAGCGGATCGTTTTCCGATCTACTCGAAGGAATCGTGGACTCTCAAGCGTGCTGCTTCGACGTACCACATGGCACATCTGGGCCGCCCACTGTGAGTGCAATCTCTGCACCGCTGTTGACGCTGGCTGATTGCGGACGATGCAGCTTTGCTGCAATGTATGAGCAAGGTTCTGCCTGAGTTCAAGAAGAATATCGTCGACTTTGCAGTCGTCAAATTGCTAGCCTTGGGCGACGAAGTGAGACCTGAGCCGAGGAAGCTGAAGTATATCCAGAAGCTGGCTCTACTCGCCGTACGGCTTCCCTTCAACTTCCGCACGGCGTCCTCTAGTACAGCTGTGGATGTTGAACGAAAGCTGGTGTCCGACCACCTTCGACTCCTGCTTTACGCCGATGTTGGATTTGCTAGGGTAGTGACTGCTAGCGCTTCCGAGCCGTTACTCGCCGAGGCGTCCTGCTCGTACACGATCCCCTATCGGTGGAAGAACCCTCCCTCCGAGCGCTTCGATTTCTATAGCATGCTCGCAGACCGAATCAGCAGCTCACAGTTGGATCTCGGAACGCGCGGGGAGATGCTAGGAGCGAAGATCACCCTGGACGCGCGTGACCGTGCGGTCTCAGCACCCTCTGCCGCTCCCGCTTGCCCACAGGACTTGCGCGAGGATGGTGCCAGCCGCCTCTCGACTGTAGTGCAGTACCTACGAGCCCTCATCTCCACGCAATACCACGCGACGTTGGACAGTCTTCCCGCGTCTTACGTCGACGATGAGCAGGACACGCCGTTGGAGGATGCGTTCAAAGACGGTTTCGTCTACTTCAACCACTACGTCAAGGTCGACAGCTTTGAAGCCATCACTCAGGAGTTTCTGCTCCTCGCGCTCACGCGCGGCGCCGCCCTCGTTTGCGCAGACGGACAGAACGGCTTCGATGTCGTTATCCCCATACTCATAGGCGATAAGTTGGAGAAGAGCAAGGTGATGGCGATCTTCATCCAGGTGAAAACCAGTACACGCTTTGGGAATACACCGCACGGTCCTCTCTTCCACTGCATCAATCCCGGGCCTCGCGACGGTACACCTCCCTTCTTTCTCGAGGCTATGCAGAAGCCGCCACCCATCATACGCATGATCTTTGCACTGGCCGCACCAGCTCAGAAGCCATCCGTGCTCGTTCGGCAGCAAACGAGATCCTCTTCGCGACCATCCAAACAGTCGGGATTCACGGCATATGATTTCTGGTTTTCTGGCGCGAGCAGGGAGACGTTCGGGGTCATCCAGAGCGAGGCCGAGGAGAAGAGTATCGCAACTATACTGTCGACCATGCGGGACCAGCGAGACGTGATCCATGCGTACACGGAAGACAAGGCCGTACACGCGGCGGTCCAGCAGATGCAGCCCTTGGCGTCGAGTGAGAACGACCTTACGGCAGATTGGGTGGATTATACGCCACTGGCAGCCAACGATGCGAGCATCCACGGGGCAGATCATGAGGACAAGGGTTCGGCTATGGTGGTCGAGGACAGCGTGAAGGTTCAGGAGTGAGAGCGATGGCAGTATGATCGGGCTAGTATTTGTCGAGGTGAACATATTCCGGACAGCTTTGGTGTTGGACTTGCTTTGGTATATGTATGATCATCGATGGAAACATGTGTAATTGAGCAGAGAGTCACAATCACGCAGAACTATGGATCGGCACTGGATATTGAGAAGTACAAAGGCGAGCATAGCATATCGTTCCGGCTCGTTATCATGATACAGCTTCAAGCAACCCTGTCGAGCACATCGAGAGCAGCAGTGACACGGCGAGTCCATAGGCGTGTACGTACGCGACGTGCATGTAGGGACATACTTAGTGGCAAGTTCTGCACCATTGAGGACAAAAGTCGGTAGTCCTGAATAGTACGTACCGGTGGACATATTCTCCGTGGCCGTGGGACCAACAATGGACGAGAACTACGAGCTACAACTTCGTACCGATGACTAACACGGGTAAAGCAAGGGTATCATACATCACGCGCCGCGACCAATCCAACACTCTACATCCTGTGGTATCAGTACACTAAATCTGCATTCATTCATTCGTTCGTCACGATCAGAAGTCGTCCTCCTCCGCGTCCACCATGTCATCGTTCTCGAGCGCCGCCTGCGCCTCTTCGTACAACTTGTCCAGCCCCGTCAGACTCGGCAGGAACTCGGGCTCGTTGAACGCGCGCAGCAGCATGTCGAACCCGTCCTTCTCGTACGCCTTCAGGACCTACAAACGCGCATGCATGCGCCCGGTCAGCGTTCTCGTCGCATCAGAGGAGAGGAAAGAGCATTGCGCGCGTACCGTCTCGCTACAGCCCGTGCATTTCGTGTATGCGGGGCCCACAATGGGCACGTTCCGGAACTGGGCGAGGAAGCCCCGGAGTTGGTGCGGAACGATGCCGAGGATGCTCTCAGACCCCGCCGCGGGGGTCTCGTTGTTGTTCGACTGAGGGGGCGGCGCGGGAGCGTGAATCCTATATACACATGAGCAAAAGGAGCGCTGGAGGGAACGGGCGGCTCGATATACCCTTCAGGATGCTGCAACATCGAGACCAACAGCTCGACCGCCGTGGACGCCGCGATCGGTGCCAGCCCCGGCCGCGTCACCGTGCACATCTGGTCGAGCGTCCTGTCCGTCAAGGACTGCCATCAAGAATGTAAGCAGTCAGCCACAACGTTCCAAGGAGCATAGCACAAGAGAGACTACTCACGTCGGTAGGCGCGACGATGTCGTTGCAGTAGTAGCACCCGAGGCGCTGGCCGCGCGCGTCCGGCTCCCGCGCGCCCGTGGCGCATGACGAGGAACGTGTCGAATCCAAGCGCGACGTTGAGCACCATCTTGCCTTTCGCCGCGCCCAGCACCGTCGGCAGCCACCGGCTCTCCCGCGAATCCATAAGAAGGAAGATCGCATCAGTGCGCGTCGACGAGCGCTTCGAGCGCGGCGACAGTCTCGTTTCGTCTGCTCGACGTTCGCGGGCGGGATGGGGTGACCGGGCATCGGGAATAGAGAGATTGTGTCCGGTAGCAGTTCTACAGGAACAGTCAGACGTTGTAAGCATACAAGAGAGGGACGACGTACGACGCCGGGGAAGATCTTCTTGAGCTTTTCGGCTGCGCATGCAGCCTTGGGCTTTCCTCCGTTCAAGCAATCTTCGAAGTCGAACAACGGTTGCCGCACCGGATTCGAGAACGACACGCGCGCAGAGTCCACGAAGGTGATCGTGCGCACACCCCAACCCTAGCGCGTTTGTCAGCGTCAGCACCGTCTCGTCCTCTTTCAATATTATGACATACCATGAGCGTACGCGCGACGTAACATCCAAGCGTACCCGCGCCAAGCAACAAACACCGCGTGCTAGCAACCTTGTCGAGATCGAGCGCGGGGAGAATCCGCCAACGCATCAGCTTCAAGTTCAAGTCCACCGCCTGATCCGCCAACCGCGCCGGGTCCATCATCGGTGCAAGATCCGCAACGCGCGGTCCCAGTTTACCATGAATGTTCTTCTCCCATCCGACAGCAGCAGGTTTGGTCGTCGAGGGAGCTGCAGCGCTGTCGCCAGAACTTTGCTTGAGGACCCCGAAACGGCTCTTCCACCCACCCGAGGTGCCTGAACCGGTTGACTGGACATCGCGCCAACAGAGAATGCGGACGCCACGTGCTGTCTCGGGATGATGCACTAGAAGGTAAGCAAGGAGATTGCGGAGAGGCCAGCCGGGGTTACCAGGCTGGGCGGATGGATCGAGGAAGCCAACGATGCGCTGGATAGGCCAGGTCAGTGGAAGTATTACAACCTCAATAAGAAACCCAAGCGGACCTGATCGGCAGGAACGTCTGCGAAGAAGGCGTCATATTCTTCCACGCGCGCGACCTCAGTCTTCGCGACCTCAGTCTTGCCGTCCTTCACCCGGACAAGGAAGAATGGGAGGAGCGACTCATGCAGCTGAGCATGTATGGCCGAGAGCTGCGCAGAGGTGCCGTGAGTGCCAGCGTCATTAATGAGGTTACTAAGACATACTGTCTCCTCTGGGAAGGCGTCGCGTGCCGCGGACCATTCGCTATCGATCTCCCATGCGGGCTTGGCCGCAAAGGCGGGAAAGGCGAACCAGTAAAAGTATTTGTACTTCTTGAGGTCGGCGAACGTGATGAGGAGGAAATGCGACAGGAGCGCGGTGGACTTTTCCTCGACAATGCTCTTCCATATCTGCAATAGTGTAAGCCACTCGGAGACGCATCCGCGTGCGGGATACGAACCTCATCCGAAGTCTGGTTGAAGAGCGCGGTCTTGTCCGCAT
The DNA here is from genome assembly GCA_008973685.1 of Trametes sanguinea. Classification (NCBI taxonomy): domain Eukaryota; kingdom Fungi; phylum Basidiomycota; class Agaricomycetes; order Polyporales; family Polyporaceae; genus Trametes; species Trametes sanguinea. The sequence continues at coordinate 39,913 of WAHA01000025.1, forward strand.
TCTTGAAATCCTCAATGGTGTTGAAGTTCTTAAACGAGCCCTTGGCCAACACCGCGTTAGCCGGTACTCTTCGTGATCGGTGGCGGTTAGCATGTAATCAGTCCGTGGACTGAACAAAACCAAATACGCACTGGGGGTTCTCTGAGAACGCGTCTCCGCCGAGCATCAGGTTGCACCCGAGCGCAATTTCTGCGCCGGTTTCGCGGTCCTTGACGGCGCGGCCTGCGGTGTACGACGCAGAGACAGGGAGGGCATGATCTGAAAGGCGGAGTACGTCGATCTTGAGGTTGGTAAGCGCGTGCCAGAAGTCAGGTTGCACCAACGACTGGAATGGCGCGAATTGCACAATCGGCATTGCTGTTCTGATGTGCTTCTACCTATATGTTGTCTACAAGTAACTTATGAGTACTTGGATGAGTGGAGGTGAGACGAGCAATCAACGACCCGCGCCAGGAGGAGAGCGCGATAATCTCGAAATGGGACATGAGGGGCGTGAGAAAACACCCGTACTACGTAAGTACGGCGTCTAGTCATTAATGCACTTGCACCGTTCCCTCAACCACTCGCCTCGAGGTCTTCTCCAGGAACTCGTCGATCAAGTGGACACTGGACTCCATGTCCTCGTAGAGCTCTCTCTGAGGTTGGAGACGAATCGTTTGATGATAAAGGCAGAATCCCTCAGTCCCATCCCAGGTGGGTGTCCTCGCCTTCTGGCAGAATCGGATCGGGTATAATAGAATGTGGACGTCGCATCCGGATAAGCCATACTCATGTAGACATGCATGCATGCGTAGACATTCAACCGCAATCCAGTTCCTGGAGTCGCGTCGAGTCAGACGTGTTAACGATCAAGGCCGATTCAAGGAATCGCTCCATCATGACCGATCTCTCGCCAATGGCTCGTAGCAGTACAGGCAACTCGGGGCCGATGCAGACTCTGGCAGACACTACAACCTTGGATACCGCTCCTGAGCCTGATGGTATTACCTCTCAAAAGCGGGTAAGTGCTCTACGCACCAATAGAAGATAGAAGGCGTATTCATCGGACATTCGTTCGCGATTAGCCTGTCGAAGCCATGGGATCCCAGAGTGACACCGCCGAGGCCAAACGCGCCAGGATAGAGTCGCCAGTGGTGATTAAACCCGCCTATCAGCAATCCCCAACCTTTTGGTATCCTGATGGCAACATCGTGATTGTCGTAAAAACTGTCGGATTCCGCCTCTTTCTCTCACGGCTGAAGCTTCACTGCAAACTGTTTGCGCGTGAGATTCTCGAACCGCAATCCATACCATCTGACCGTGACCAGGCTGAGGAAGGCGGTGAGTCCGAGATTCAAAGTCATGAATGCCCAAGGTGTATTGCATGGCTCATTTACGCCCGTCTCGGGTGCATAGCTGCATCGGATGGGTCCGATAAACCTCCCAGCAGCGATCGCGAATACACGCTCAGCGATGTAGAGTCTGCAGACTTTGCGACGTTCCTGCATGCCTTGGAGACGCCACTGTGAGCTCAATCGTCGTCATCCTGTGCACTGGCTCATCATTGGTAATTACGACTGCTCCAGGCAGTATGCGTTGGGGTCTGAGCGAGCCAATCAGTCCGTATGCGTGGTCCTCCTGCGCGTGGCGGCGAGGGTGGAATGTGACCTCGTTTTAAGATTTGCCAAGGACCGGCTGCGTTCCTTGTGGCCTCTGACTCTGCCTCCTATGATTTCCAAAATAACGTTCAAAGATGCGATCAACGTCATCAACATCGCTCGAAATTACAATATTCCTGAGGTTCTTCGAAGAGCGTTCTACGAGGTGCTGCGAAGTTCGGGGTTTTGGGATCAACTCCACGCCAGGCGACCTGTCAAATCCCTGAGCAAATCTGACATCATCTCCCTACAACATGCCCGCATAGTTCTACAGGAGAAGGCGACCGCGCTATTCTTTATTCCACCTGGTGAAAATGGTAAATGTGCGAGCTCCGGCAGAGCGAAAACGAGATGTACCGTGCACGACCGCGCACCGGCTTGGACATCCAGCTTCGTAACCCACAGCCGCTTGGAAGCATGCTCAAAAGATCCCCTTGGCTTCGCTGACAGTATATGTCAAGGCGAGGAGTTCCAGGATCTCGTGGACAGCTGGTGCCCCGCTTGCCTTGAAGAGCGCAAGCTAGCATGGGCCGCGGCGAAGTTGGAGTGGTGGGCTTCGTTGGACAGTCTGTTCAAAATCTAGTAACGTAATGCGTCACGCTGGTGGGTCCACAACCATCTGGCTTCTCCTTCCGGCCTCGTACATCAAGGCCATACTGAACACACTTGGTACATAGATGCCGGTCTCACTCATGGGGACGCGTCTAACTGCGAGATTGTACTGATGTCAAGATTTCGGAGTCGTGGTGACTGTATTAATGATATGTTCGGAGCAAGGACTAGTTACGAGAGCTCTGCCAGGATGCCTTGAGGCTTGCAGCTTGGATTCGAGGCTCAAGGAATATTGTTGGATGGACAGAGTGTCGTAGAGGTAATAAACGATGTACTGTATCTCCAATCGTACGTGTGTCCACGCAGTTGTGAAGGTATCGATATATATCTTGCGCTCGCGGTCTAGGCGTCACGGCAAAAAAATTGTAAGGTATGCCAGCTATGGTACTATCGACAGCGCATGGTGCTACTTATAATTGCTGTCGTGATGATAGACTGAGGAGAGCCCTCGCGACTCGCGACCCGCGTGTGTCATTGAGCCACGGCGCGTCACGATACACGTGCGACGTGACTCTCGCGTACGGTACATCAGCGTCGTGGGTACTTAGATACTGACTGCCACCTGGTCCCATCCACATCCACGACGCATTCAAGTTGCTGAGCCAGCTCATAATTATAGCAAAAACCGAAGTACTCCACCAGATTGCGCGAGAGACCTACAAGAGATCACTGTCCGCCGGATTCGTCAGTTGATGATCAAACAAGAATCATTCACCGGTAGTCCAGTTCTAGGTTCGTGAGCTTGTGCATGCTCATTGCTCGTGCCGACCCCCAGTCCACGACGGAGGGATTTCTTTATTAGTTGAAGCGCATACAAGGACTGATAGTTTCTGCCAAACTTAACAGATCATCTGCTAAACCCCGAACCGTGCCAGACAAGCCTCAAGCCTCACGTCGAACCCATACCCGCCGTCATGACGGAAACCTCACTCGAGAACGGCAACATCGAATCAAACTTCCCTGACATGCCAGTACCAGCGCAAGTAGACGGCACGATACAAGCACCTCTGACTTCTCAGGGGCTACCAGACGTGGACGTTCCCCAGGAGCCGACTGCAACCACTCGCAAGCGCGTATGTACTGTATCGTCACGCATACACCCTCTTCCACAGCTCATGGTCGTATCATTGATCACCCACACAGGTCGCAGATACCGGGGAAGTTCTAGAAGACGTACCTGGACCAAAACGAATTAGGATTGAACCCGCATCTGCGGAACCGGCTGCACCCTTGCCCCTGGCCCAGGCGACTGCATCCTACCAACGGTGCGAAGACTTCTGGTACCCGGACGGCAATATCGTTGTCGTAGTGCAGCAAGTCGGCTTCCGCCTCCTCCTTTCGCGCCTCAAGACGTATTGCAAGCTGTTCGAGCGCGAATTTTCCGACGAGGGCCGCATATCCCGCCTAGAGGCCCCCTCCGAGGCTGATGTCAGCGCCGCTGTGGAAAGTCGTGAGAAGGTACTGTACATCGGCGAGGGCCAAACGGGCGATGACTCCCGAAGGTGAGTAATGTCGGGAGAACATATCCGTCGCTGCGCCATGGCAGCTGATGAAGCATACGGCTACAGTGGACGAATCTCCTTCATCAGGTAGCCAAGGAGCGGAGGATCGTCCAGTACACGCTCGTCGATGTGGAGGCCGCCGATTTTGTGACATTCTTGCAGGCTCTCGACACACCACTGTATGACCAATCACGCTGTGTGCTTCATCTGCCCAGTCCTCACTGTCACATCCCTACGCAGGAAATACGTCCTACACCCCTCCTACTCAAGCCGAGTGCCTCTCTCTCCTACGCACAGCAAAGACGCTCGAGTGCGCGTCCGTCGCGGAGATCGCCAAGCACCGCCTACGCTCCTTCTGGCCGCCCACCCTCCCGGGCGAGCACAAGAAGAAATCCATCACGCACACCATCGACGTCATCAACGTCGCGCGCGAAGGTCGGCGTGCCCGAGGTCCTCCGCGCCGCGTACTACGAACTCGTGCGGAGCCCGTCCTTCTGGGAGCGGGTCGCCACGCGCCGGCACGCCCTTGCGCTCAGCGACGCCGACCTCGTCGCTCTGTACCACGCGCGCGACGTTCTCCAGAAGAAGTGGGCGGCCCTCCTCTTCACTGTCCCAGGCTCCCGGGGCATGTGCATTGGCGGCAACGCATTCAACTTTGGACCGGTGGCAAGGCTGAAGGAGAGGTGCTATCGGAACGAGGAAGCTGCCCGAAAGGCCGCTTGGCAATCGGAGCTCGTCCAGCATACGTTCCTCGAGAAGGGGTCAGAAGACCCAATATGGTACGTTGAGCGCATGCTGCAAAGTTCGGCATTCAGGTCACTTGAGGGGATGTGGTGTGCGACTTGCATGGAGCAACGAAGGGAGGCGTGGACCGCAGCGAGGACGGAGTGGTGGGATTTGCTAAACGATTTGTTCAAACTCGCGGATGCTTAACGTTTCATTCCGACATCGTCATGGCCGCACAACTGCAGGATTTGTAGGCTGTCTTATTTTCATTGGTCGTCGACTGCTTGAACACACGTAGTATTCGGGAGATGATTGTTCCTTGCTAATCTGAAGTGTGCAGAGCTTGCAACTCGCCTCCAAGTTCGCACAAAGTGACTCGATGCCCCGGTAGCCAGAGGAGGCATTAGTTATAGCAACGTCTGATACCCAACCCAGATGTAGAAAAGATATCAAGCACTAAAATCCGTCCAGTAATCGCACTGTTCATAACGAGTGTATGGCAGTGGCTATCTGCCCGGGACTGGCAACACGATTCATCGACCGAAATGACTGTTTATGGCTCCTTGTCCGTGGCCTCGTCAACTTCTCATCCGCAGAGACTTACATTCATAACTTCACGACGATTTCGATCGCGCAGGCATGATCACCCGTAGGCAATGGTGTTTTCAGCTTTTTGGCATGCGTAGTAGGGATGCACAGGGATAATACAACGCAATATGGGGGGCCGTGGCCGCGTGCGGAATGCTATGCAGTACGAGTGACACCAGAGCGAGAGATGGAAGCGGGAGGACGGGAGAGGGATGACGCTTAGTCGAAGAGACCGAAGCCCTGCGATAGGCACGCAAATCAGAACTGTAGGCAAAACAGCGCAGGGTCAGGAAAACGCACCATGTCGTCGTCGGACTCCTCCTTCTCCTCCTTCTTCTCCTCCTCCTTGGGCGCCTCAGCCGCGGCACCACCAGCCGCAGCACCAGGCCGCAGGGGCAGCCGCGGCAGGGCCCGCACCGCCAGCACCGACGTTGGAGAGGAGGTCCTTCACGTTCTTGCCCTCAAGCGCCTTCGCGAGGAGAGAAGCCCAGATGGGCTCGAGCTCGACATCGGCCGCAGACGTCAGAGCAAGGATTTTGTCAGACTAGAGTGAGAACTCGGATTTAGAGACGGCGAGAGCAGGCAGAACGACGCAAGGAACTGACGGTGATCTCAATGCCATCGTCGGCAAGGATGAGAGCGGCGTAGGTCGCGGCGAGTTCAGAGGAGGCCTGCAGCAGATACAAGGAGAGAGGAGGTCAGTGTCGATATTTCGTCAAGCACCCGGATGTACATCCGGACGCAGAGACTCCCATCCAGCGTTCCAACACGTCCGATATGTGGCCAAAACGCCTGGAACGCGTAAAGAGGGCCTTGTAGATGCGATACTGACCATTTGGACGACTTGAGGGAGCCTGTGAGGACGAGCTTGAGGCGAGGCGAGAGGATGAACGGGTGCTGGACGAGCGATGGACAAGCTTTTCCCTCCTCTCCCTTCCGGTGCCGACCCACGTGGCACGTTTTCCATATTTGGACAGCATGGCTCGCGTGGCTGAGACTCGTCAGGCTTAGCGCCCGTCTGCAGGCATCCGGCACCGTTCTACATACTACTATAACGACCATGTCATGCATATGGACCTCTTTTCTTGAGACTACATCATCTGATATCGGTACTTCTGTGGCTGTTTGATGTGGACTTGTAGCGCAGTGAGTGAGCAGCGCTGAAGCTTGCCTTGCGAGCCTCGATTATGGGGTGACCGAGGCTCCGGCTCTGTACGCGTGAAGTCACAGGTGGATAACGCGTCCACGACGCGTCCCCCAGTCTCCTCAACGCGTCCTCCCCGCTCAACCCCTCATGCCAGAGTCTGACCCCATTTCTCCAAGCCTCTACTCCCGACAGAGAGGTGGATCAAATGAACTCGGACTCGGACTCGGACTCAGGATTCGGACAGCATGCCGGACGTCTCCCAACTCATGGAGAGCGACCGGCACCGACGCCAGGGACGCGAGTCAACATCTGCAGCGGCGGACACTATCGTGGAACCAAAGGCCGAGGATGAGGACCAGACATTGCTGGATGACTCCGCCGGAGTCGAGACGAGTAGTGCGCAGCCAGCTTGACTCCTCGTCGACCTCACCGCCCACAAAGGCACCGACAGCTTCAAAGTCATCGCGACAACCGTCGAAGCAGCCCGCGGTCCCACGAAAGCGCGCGCTCGAGTCGGACGAGATTGAAGTCGTTGGAGAAAGCATACATGCATCTGCCTCGCAGCCCCCTCCCAGGTGCGCCGAATTTGAAGTTCGCACCGCTGACGCGCGCTCACGAGGCGACAGGTCGTCAAAACGGACACGGCCCTCCCTTCCACCTCCGCCAGCCACCCAGCCACCTCCCGCGACGCCCATTTCAACGTCCAAGCCTGCCCCTCAGTCAAGCACGAAAAAGAAAGGCCCTCACAGGAATGGCACTACCCTCCGCAAGCGCAGCGCCAACTTCTGGCATCTCGACGGGTCCGTAGTTATTCAGGTCCAAAACACCCTGTTCCGCCTCCATCGCTCGCGACTTGCGCAGCAATCAGAATTCTTTGCTGGTCTGTTTAGAAACAGCGACGGCAGGTGCGTCAGTCACCGGTGATGCCAACCGCGACCCTGAAGACGCGAGCCGTGACCGCGTCCATTAGCAGAGACAGCCCGACTCTAGTCGAGGAGGATACGGTGGACAACTGTCCCGTATATGTCATCGGCGGTGTTAGCGTCCTAGACTTTGAACGGCTTCTGACCGCATTGGATGCTGGAATGTGAGTTTGATCCCTTCAAGAGAGCATTTCCCGGTAGCTAACCCGCATGTACAGTGCATATGCCATCAATCCACCCCCGTTCAATGTCGTCGCGTCTTTAATCCGTGCCGCGCATGCTCTATCATTCAAGGCGATCGTCGCTTTCGCCACACACCTCTTGCACCAGATGTGGCCCAGCGACCTGGACAAGCTCTCTGGTCCCGAAGAAAGAGACGCGGAAGCCGCCACGCAAACGATCCTGCTAGCACAGGACTGCGAGCTCCCCGAGCTTCTCAGACCAGCATACTACGAGCTCCTCTGTACACCAGGCTTCGGACAAGACCTCAGCGTGTACCTGCACGCCGAGTCCTCCAGCGTGCCCGACTCCGCCGCGCGGCTCAAGGCGGAGAGCGACGAGGACGAGAAGAACGCCCCGCCACCCACATTGCCCGCGTCCGACTTCGTACGCCTCGCGAACGCAAAGCAAACATTGCAGCGCGAATGGCAAGCACTCGTGCGCGCGCCGCCTCTCCCGTCCGCCTTCGTCTGCCCCCTCGCCAACGCCGTCACCGCACGCACGCACGACGCCGCGCTGCTCTGCAGACGCGCGTGGCTCGCGGAGGAAGCGCAGTGGTACTCCTGGATCGTCCCGACCGGCGTGTTCGAGCTCGGCATGGCCGACGTCTTCGCGGGGATGAAGCGTCTGATCGACATCGACTGGCACGGGAAAGGGTTCTGCGTCGGGTGCGTGAGCGAGCGCCGGGATGCGTGGGCGACGAAGAGGCGGGCTCTTTGGGAGAAGCTCGATGTTCTCCTTGGGCTCAAGGGCGAAGATGGGCACTGAAGCTGTCTGAGGTATCAGAGTTAGTGCGTTGCGTGATATTCTGGGACTCGATCTCGCGCGCTCCATGTTGAAGGCAGGCTAGTAGTGCATGTTTCGTGCTCAATGGACTTCCATGTTCCCTTACATGACCCTCGAAGATGCGACATACCCGTTGAGTCAGAACATCTTGTTCGACGCAGCGTTCGTTGGTGACAGGAAAGCATCCCTCTCCTGGATACGGTGGAGACAGAGTTACAGTATATCGCTACGTTGTCGCCCTGGTACGACGATGTAAGGCAGCGCTGTCTCTTACATATCACTGTTGATACTATAGTATCGAGTTCGCTAACGTGCCTGATATTGTTGTACACGTGAACAGTATCCTACATCGCACATCGCCGACATTCGACATCGTCGCTTCTCGGCGGTAACTACATACACACATCCCACGCGCAGATGCCTCACTTCTTCTCCCAGGTCCTCAACAACGTCATCCTCCGACGTTCAAACACAGCCACTTTCTCCAGCACCCTCTTCGTCCACTCCGTCTCGGTCGTCGCTATGAAATCCGGCCTCTCGAACGCCTCCATCCCTTCCCACTCATGGATCGCCAAGAACTTCGGCGGCTTCTGATCCTTCGCCTCAGACCCGATCGCGCCCGCATCGACGAGCACGAACCGGCGGCTGCGCACCCACCCCGGGACCTGCGCCAGCAGCGGAATATGCTCCTCGTCATACCACCTATTAAACTCCTCCTCCGCCCCCGGCTCCGGCTTCATATCGATCTCCACGATGCTCAGCACGCGCCCCGGCTGCGCAGGGTCGTACGCGTCGCCCGCCTTGGGGGGATGCACGGGCTCGAGCAGCCTGTACGTGCGCCGGTCGAGGAGCGCGAGGCGCGCGAGGATGGACTGCTCGCGCTCCGAGCGGGTGTTCGCGAGGTCCGCGTAGGGCGGCTCGGACACGACCCCGGGCGAGGAGAGGTCGTAGATCGCGGCGTACGTGGGGCGCTTGCCGTCCACGGCCGTCCAGCGGGACCACGATTCGAAGCCTGGGACGGGGATGCGGAGGGGTACGTGCTCGTTGTCGTACCAGTCGTTGAACTCGTCTGCGGTGACCGCCGCGCCGGGCTCGGAGAACACGAGCAGGAGGCCTGGCATACTAGGAGATCTGCCGCGGGGTACGATAAGTGACGCTTGTCAGATGGTGTATTTACCGATTCTGCACATCGACCAGACCCACCTGTGTGGTGATGGTTGCAAGTGAATACGCCTGAGAGGTGGCCGTGGTCCTGAGCGGCGGCACACAACACTCTCGTAAAAACGCAGACGATGCGGCGAGAGAAGTTGATGAATGGCTGCCAGATGCTGAATGGCGGCGGGTTATGAATGCCGATGGTTGTCGATAGCCAGGCAGGAACAAACTCGGCACACATGGGCACCGTTGCCAGAAGTGACCACCACCTTACTCATCAAACGTCTCACGAGGAGGACCACAACCAAGCTTACTCAGGCCGAGGGCTCCTCGAGACTCTATAGGACTCCCACAAATGGACACACGGACCGTGCAGTGGCAGTGTCGGATCGAAGACCAATTTGGTTATCGTGACGGTGGTCGTGCACAAGTTCCGTATATTGCAGCCTGTCTTGCTTCAAGCACTCGGGTACATCGGCAAGGATTCTGCACTGCGCACAACAGCCTCAACGTCGTCAGGTCGCGCTCCGATCATATCCAAGTCTTTCAGGCCTAGTCGTATGACCCCCGAGTTTCAGAATGTCCTAAGCGTTAGCTATTAATCCATGCATACGCCTGTCGCGTCGTGATGGTCTTCAAGCATTCCGCACAAGCGAAAAGGTGGGTAGCGTGCCCGCATAGTCCAAGAACGCCTCCACCTCGCTTCGCGCAACGCCCCGCTCCGTCCATGCACTGTCCAATTTCTCTCTCAACGTCTGAAGCCGAGCACGCTTCGCCGCGCCGTCTTCGCCGAAGGCGCGGTCAAGGACAGTCGCGGAAGCTCCTCCCGGACAGAGTCGATCGTTGCTACCGGCTTCTGGCCAGTACGGTATATGGGGCCGGCACCGGTGCCGTTCCGGACTTCGAGCAACTCGTATGCGACACCCAGGTTGTCGGTCAGGTGTACAGCGTTCGTTGGTTGATCGGCGGTGATAGGCCAGACGATCCTGAAGGGAAGAGGTATGAACACCGAGGATGAACAAGCAGAGTGGCGAGATCCAAACTTACATGGGAATGCCCGAGTGGATGCACTCGAGCACGCTGTTGTGGCCACCGTGCGTGAGACACCATCCTGTAGCCTATCGAGAGGATTAGTGGGAGTTTTGCCATCGGCCTGGATGGGTGGACCTACAGGGTGGTCGAGGATAGCTTGCTGGGGTACCCAGTTCGCCATGTAGACGTCCGGATACTCTTGCAACCTCTGCATGAGGTCATCTGGGAGATGAGCCAGCGGGCTCGGGTGCGGGAGAACCTGGAAAATTGTTTGAATCAGTGATCATAGCTGGACAAACAGGAACTTTACGAATGGGATCCCTTGCTGCATGAGTACATCAAGAACCGCAACTAGCTTCGAAGGATCCATGGGCCAGAATAAGGAGCCAAACGAAACCTGTCAGGTACAAGCAGCTGTCAGACGAGTCACTCCATCAGTCAGAGGAGGAACACTTACGTAGATGAGCGATCGCTCGCCATGCTTCTTCAGCTGCCTGTCCATGAACTGCATAGCCGCCTCAGCAGCGACTGCAACTTCTGGGTCAGGGGCGGGATGACTCTCTGTGATCAGAGGCCCAGCGAAGTGGACATTCCGGCCCAGAGCGGCCAAGTACTCTCGACAAGCCGCCGTGGCTTCGGGATGGTAGTCGGCGGCGTCTAGCGTTACAAGGGCATCCGCCTGCATCATACCCCTGTGAGATCGTCAGCTCCCAACATCTACGTCCAGTTGAGGGTAGTACACTTACCTCGCAAGTCTGATGAATACGCGGCCTAGCATCTCGTGCGGAAAAGTGAACTGTAGCATGACCGATCAATGCGTGTCAAGGAACGATCCCGAGGGAAGACGTACCCCTTGTGGTTGGTGCTCGTAGTCGTACATGGGCGGGAGACCAGGACAATCTATGACTACTGTTCTTGGGGATAGCAAGGAGCTATGGCGAGATAGCAGCTTAGTAGCTACTACATTTATACCAGGTCATGATACATGCTTACCTCGTACGCTGCATCCTCGAAAGAGATACCCTCGCGTTCAGCGATAGCCTCTGCGAGAGGGAATGGGATCTTGGCGATAAAGGGCGACAATGTGATTTGTCGCGACCGGTATCCAATTGAAGATGTTGAGGTTCGTGTACGCATGGGACGAGTCCCTCTGCTTATACAGCGCGTTAAGAACCTCGATTGCGAACCCCTAGCGAACGGGAAGATCCTGTCAGCGGAAGCCTTATCGACAAGGGATAGACCTCAAACGTATGTCAACAAGTATGCCGCTCAGAGGCTCGCTCTGTAAGTTAACGCTCTGAGGTGTGCCATCTGCAGCTCGGCACGCGACCGATTCGCCACTGCAGAGCCTGTGCCAAACGGCCAAGAAGTTATCCTTGTACAACTCCAGGGTCAAGCGTGTTCGGACCCTGATCAATCTGGATCAAGCTGCATACGGATGGGTCAGCAGGAACGTCGAGTAGCGATCGTTGAATCTCACGACACTGACCGAAGGCGCTGAAGGGGCTCCTTGTCATCGGAGACGTAGTCACTAGCGATCTCAGCTATCGCCTTCTCGTACAGCTTACTTGCAATGCAGAAGGTGATGACGACTGGGCGCAGCCTCACCATCCTCGCCGCGCAGACGATGAGCGGACGTGCGTGTCCTATGAATCTCAATCATCAGCATGCTAAAACGCAACGGGCGGGCTGCCAGTGAAAGGCACTGACCCCACATATGCACAGCGGTGAGAAGGAGATGCTTCGGAGGATTGGTTTGCATGCTGGGTATTGTGCGAAAGTTGTTGGCGGACGTGAGCCGCCATACCGTCAGATTTATACTTGAATGTACATATGCAGATCAAGTCGATCATTAATCGTTGCAGAGAGGATGCAACACCACAACAGGGGCGAGAGGTACCATCCCGAGGACATATAGTCTGAGTGTGAAGTCCTGGCTTGCCTCGCCGTTGGCAAGAATCTGTGCAGTCCGAGATACAGATAGGGCGGGCGAAAGGAGTTCCCGCGGACTTAAGAGTGACTGCGCTTATTTAGCCACGGAGTAGCGATGAATTGGGAGAACCCGAGCTTGTCGTGAATCAGAGGTACAATGCTGTGCTTTGATCTGAGGATGCGGAGAGAGGGAAGAGAGAGGGAGATGTCAGCGGAGGAGATCGATTTCAGTGGCTTGGTAACGGGTGAAACGCTGCACGTTGAACAAAGACAAATCAGCATAGTGGAACTCAACGGTATGCGCGAACCCCTATGTTGTCTCCAAGTGGCGTGCCTGAACAATGCCACTGCCGCGGCAGCAGTTCGCGTTTCGGGCTCAGTTGCAGTAGATTCCGCAGGCGGGTATCGCGGACCATGGCGAGCAGTGAGCACCGTGACTGCACGAATGAATGACGGTACAGCCTGTACTCTGCAGACTGCTACCGAGGCGACGAGGAGGCACGTGACCGCGTCAACGCCGGCCATTGGCCAACGACCGGAACTGCCAACAATTCGCGGCTCTGTCTCCTACCAGTAAGTATGTAGTACTACCTACTGCAGGGTGCTAGGGTGGTGCCTCTGGCAGCTCTTTTATTGGAATTATTCTCCGACTAGCTGTGGCTTCGAGACTTCTACCCCCACGGAATGTCGTCGATCTCCCTGCGGTCAGTCAGAAGCTCATGGACGATGCCACGCCGGTTCTCGCTGCCAGATATTCTGTCAGCTCTATAGACGAGGCTAGTATGGAAGGACACTTAGTCGGCGTGCGCACTGAGCGGAGGCAGGCCCATTGGTTTCCGAAGCGTCAACCCCGTCCGTTGTGCAAACCATAACCCAGAAGTCGAGTAGCTCGACGACGTGGATGATCGCCGGTGCTACATCTCCTGTAGAGGACCGACCGCAGCCAATCTTCAATGTGAGAGCTGAGGCGCGTTGGTCCTTGGATGGCGGTGTACGCATCGCCGGAGGCCCGATTGGTACACTGCCGGAGCCCGTCAACTCCTAAGAGACAAGTCGGAACAGTTGTATCGACCCTACCCCCTTCCTACCAACAGTACTCGTCGTAAGCTCCTATCGCGATAGCACATATCGACTCAATGTAACAACAGTATGTAACAAAGTGTCCTCGATGCAGTTCATAAATAGATACGTATGCGCTTGTGAAACGGCCCTCGACTCAGCGGCGACGTCATAGAAAGATTGTCGCAGCAAATGCATGATGATACTCCTTGCGATGCGTGCTCATGCCCAATCTCCGTAAGACGGAGGCGGCGCAGACACATTGCCGTGTTGAACAGGCGGAAACGAAGGCTGAGGCCCATGACCACTCCCTCGTCTATCAGGATTGTAGCTCCAAGAGTCCAAGAGTCCGACAGAGGGGTCCATCAAAATCGAAGAAGGCAACGGATTGCTGTCGCGAGAGTTGTAACTGGCGCGGCTGGCCGATCGGAACAGGGCGTACGAGGGTATGAGCAGCGTCAAGGAAGGTGCCTGATCGGGTGACGTGGTTGCGGCTGCTTGGCGGCCATCTGGGCTCGTGGGCGGGAGAGGGAAGTAGTACGTTCCGGAGGACGCCCGGATGTCCAGAGTGGTAGGCAAGGGGTCGAAGTCAGAACAATCGTCAGAGAGCGTTCTCACGTCCACGCTCAGGCGGGACTGGGTAGAGCTCTTTCTACATAACGGCTCCTGCGACGCTGTTAAGTCGAGGTTGTAAGCGACTTGATGCTGAGCCATGTCATCGTAGCAACACGACGTACCGGTGTACGCATTGAGTCTGGCTCTTCGCTGCTGAACGCGTCTTCGTCGATAGAGGATCATGAGAAACAGGCACAGCCCGATGCTCAAGAGCACCGTGACGCAGATTGCAGAAATGCCTGCGGCGCTCATTGCTTGTGAAGACACTGGCAGCGCGCCGGAGCTCTGTGCTGTAGTTGCTGGTGTGATTTGAGACGATGTTATTGTAAATGTGCTAGACGGGTATGTCGACGAAGACGGAGACGGTGTAACAGGCGCCTGTAATTGAGCAGTGAGAACGGCTAGCTAAGGCTGGGTTTGGTGACAAGGAAGATCACGTACAAAGATGTTGGAGCTCTGGAGAGTTACAGAGGTTGGAGCAGTAGGGCCCACAGACTTGTCCGAGGCAGAGGGTTGAGAGGGTAAGGAGCTGATGTCAGTACTTTGACTGTCATCTACCGTCGACGACTCAGATATGGAGGAATGTCCCCGAGATGTTGCCGACGACACAGGTATCCGTTCCGTCTTCCCCAGTTTGTTGATGGGCCAATCGCTAAACGACGTCGGCGGTACCGTAGACACTGAAATACTACTCTTGGAAGACGAAGAAGTGTGGAGATGATGCGTGCTTGACGGATGTTGTTCCGACGTAGTCGTGGTTTCACGGGCAGACGTCGTTTGCCCATTATTACCTGTCGGGTTAGATGTCAGAGACGTCGATCAGGTGCGAAGCCCTGAGATGGTACGCGAGCAGGACGACTTACTGGAAGTCACAGAGGATGACGTCGGTGAAGATGTGGTTTTCTGTGCCCCGGTCGAACTGGAAGGCGAACGGGAGACTGTTATCGATGACGTTCTGTTTCCGGTGTCGGTGAAAGATGGCTGCACCGAAGTCCGCGAGGTCCTCGGGCTCGACATCGTGGACTCTTGGTCAGAGCGTGCTTGCACTGACGGTGAAGGACTCGTATGGAATACAGGGTAACGCATGATCGAAAGCAAATGTGAAAGCTAGTCTTGGAAGGCACTAGATACCTAGCATCTCATAGGCAAGTCAACATACAGTGAGAACTCCGCGCGATACTTGAGACTCATACCTAGGCCGCAGTCACACGGAACGTTAAGGAAAAATGAAAGAACAAAGTTGGATGAAGACTGGAAAGAAGGAGTGACTGAAGGCTCTCAACAGCCTATAGAGCAGGGTGGAGATACGAATGCCAGGACATGCACGCCAGGGTCGATGGTGTCGCAGACGCGGGTCTTATATAGACCATAATCCGATCTGACGCGAGCCAGGGAAGCAGGAACTTTGACTTGCACGGTACATCTGCCAAAGCAAGCTACATCAGACCAACACTCAATCAGCAGATCGAATAAGAGTAGATTCTACGTCGTATTCGGCATCTCTGTGAGCCACGACTCAGGCTCCTTGTGAGTTTGTGCCTCCAACTCAAGTTGTTGACGAGGATGCCACAGACACATTTGAGGAGTCGCAAAGCCCTTGAGGACATCATTGTGAGTGGATGCGATGCTCTTATATGCGGTCTTATTAGTTTTGGGGTCGATCTATCGTTGCATGGAAGTGGCGGCTGCAACTACATTGATGGCGGTGCCGGCGATCGCCGGAGAGGTCAGTACGAAAGCATTACCTCAATGATTGTTAGGCCGTGTTGGCTCAAGCTGTTCGGCCGCTACAGTGGGCTAGTGTACTTTCTTCGTGCTCAGAGTCCGCAACCAGGGAACAATGGATCATTCAGTTGATACGTGATTGCTACTGAATCTTACAAGGAATGGGGAACCTGTTCAACGCTGGGATAGACACACATTAGTGATTGATTCCCGACCTGCAGATGAATAGAAGACGAACGTGTTTGCCCCTTATGGTTGCCTATCTCGCCCAGAGGTTTGGCGGCTAGTCCCGACTGTATTCGGGAAGCTCACCAAGGTCGGCCTCCGCCCCCTCGTCTGCAAGCAGCATAGGATTCGAGTATCCTCCGGTGCGCTCATACACAGGGGATGCATCTATAGATTCAAGAGGACTGCATACGCTCGGCGTGAACGGTTCATATTGGTTTCGGTACGCCTGTTGGTTGGTCTCAAGCGCAAGCTGATGTAGTTCGGGAGTAGGAGGCGGGTCATCCCACGCGCCGCCGACTACGGCGTGGGGAGAACGATGAAGGTTGTGTCAAATGAGGGCTCAGCTCGGAAGACGGAGAAGGTGCGGTCATAGAGGTCGATGGTGAGAGTATCGTCGTTGCGCCCTGAGGGAGCTCGGCTGCAATCTCCGTCTTCTCCTCCGCCCTGACATTCGACGGAATAGCGGGCTGGATGAAGGTGGATAACGAAGACGCGGAGGAAGAGACGGTGTCGTGAGGCGTAGTTGGCGGCTGTGCGTCATCGGACCGGACTGTCCTGTCCGAGGTGGTATCTCGAGAGGTTCGGTCTGATCACAGGTAAACAATCAATGCCCGTCAAACTCTATGAAGTGGCGACGAGTCACTTGCCCTGAGTTTCATATAATCGCCTTCCCGCGCTCCTCCTCCGCCAAATGCGAAGGCACGATGAGGGAGAGCGCGAGCACGCTCACACACGCGGTGCATATCGCGGCAATTTCGCCTGCAGTCATTCCTCGTGCGCTAGAACCAGAGACCAGCCCTGGCACATTGGTTGTACTGGATGTAGGCAATAGTCGTTTGTACGAAAGCCGTAGTTCCGCTCTCGGTGATAGGGACGAGCGAGATGCTCACGTCGGTCATCGTCTCTCCTTTGTCTGGGTCGGAAGTGGGAGATGTAGAGGGAAGCAATGACGATGGATTATCAGTTACCGAGGCCGTGTCCGATGAGGAAAGAGGGGCCGAAGTGGGAACGGGAGATGACGCGCCGGACGGTGAGGTGGATGTTAAGGTGCCCGCGGGGGTGGACGCCGTATCAATGCCGGTGTCGCTACTCGGGACCTACAAGTCGCGGACGTAGGCCACCTTAGGACAAGTCGGTATTCGTGGTGTGCGTGGGAGCAGAGGTTTCCGTCGAAGAAGTTACATGAGCTCTTGTCGACGTTGTAGTCGTGTCCTCCCCCTCGCAAGCAGATAGTGAGCCATGGAGGAACGAAGCCACCGCAGAAGCCGTCGCCTCCTTGGAAGGGCCCACCGAACTCGCGCATCCGTGGGTAGATACGGTCTTGTAGCAGGTACATCCTGCCCGCATCGCGCAAAATGGTGAGTGCGGGGAGCTTTGGATATACACTGAATATGCACTCACCGGTGATATCGCGAAGATAAAAGTCCTGGAAGCGACGCACGCCTACTGCAAGCAACTCTGGCAGGGAAACTGGCGGGTGGTCTGAAGGAGGGAGGTCAAGTACAAGGCAGAAGGAGTGTCGTAGGAGCCCTGATAGTGGATGCTATTGCCATGGGTCATGGGTGCTTTAGGATATTGAGCCACGGTGGCCGAGAATGATGGAGGCACATGCGGTCTGAATTCTAATATCAATCAGTCAATCATATGAAGAACGCGAATGGTCAGGATCGACTGTGATCAACGTCGTGATCTCACCGTAGCATACACCCACCAGACACAGCATTTACTCACCTCATTCGCTCACTTCCATGCGGCGCGCAACCATGCTGGATTAGGCATAGCTCCCAGAATCTGACATACCTCATATATAGGAGACACATACCTGCTAGGCGGAGGAAGACCCTCGCCCTCATCATACCTGCTTCAGCTCGACAATCTCCGCAAGCGCTCTTCTGACTCATTCTCTGACCACAGCACCCAACCCAACTTCGGATACTATAACAGGTCCCTGCCATAGGCTCGAGGCGTGGCATCCACTTTGCAAGTCAAAGCCATGCTATCAATGAATGCGATAGTGCCCTAAAGGCATATTGTCAAGGACTTGGATGAAACGTGCGACTATACATGATCTGGGATGGCAGTTCAGTGTTCTGAAAAGGTACAATACGGCGGATGCATAAGCCGTACTATACGTGCATTAGCTATACCTCTTTCGTACGACCGCTGAAAAGACGGTTGCTTGGAATGCAATGGATGATGGTGGTACGAGAGACATCCAGCACGGTGTAGCGCCGCTGGACCTGCAAGCGAGGCCGAGCGCAACAGGCGCCAAAGTCGGAATGCGACACACGAGGCTACGAGACCCCCTGGATGAGAGCGCCTATTTCCTTGTTATCCTGCAGTTGGACTCGCATGTATTATCGAGTGAAAGAAAACATGGTACCAAGGTGCTCGATGATGGATTACAAGATGAAAAAAAAAAAACGGATCACCCGGAGTGTCGGGACTAGTACCTGCTATACTCGGGCGGCTGTCCATCCGCAGACTCGGCATATACACCCCCGGTACACCGGACAACCCCGCCGTCCTGCACGCTATACACCGACACGGTCGCCTCAACGCTCCCGTACGCAGCGGAATCCAAGCTCGCCCTCTCCTCAGGCACATACATCGACGCAAACGGCGTGGAAGGGACCGGAAGCGGGAGAGGCCGGAATCCTACAGCTTGAGAGTGGTAGGGCGGGCCAAGATGGGGAGGTTGCGGGAGGTGATTGTAGCTGGGTACGGGTGGGAGCGCCCGCGCTGCCGCGGTTGTTGAAGGCGACTCGGCAGTCTCCGGACAGAGCGTGTTGATGTACGACAGAGTGCTCGAGGAGCGGACGGAGGGTTCTTCGACGATGAGGCTCTCGCGCGACGAGTTGGCGCGAAACGTTTCCTCCTTGTCCTCATGGTCTCCCCTATGGATTCCAGAGTATCGACCCTCGTGCTTGTCTCAGCATAGTGAGACGTGCTTTGCACTGGGGAAACCTGAGAGGGAACGTCATAATTGCGGTTGAAAGCGGCTTCTACGTCCGGGACAATAGGTGACTGGTGAGTGTCCTCGACCGGGCCAAGACGGATCGAATTCTGTGTATCAATGGCGTTAGTGCGCACCGCAGCGCGCTGACGAGTAAGGAAAGTGACGAACCAGGATCGACTTCGACTGCATCGCTCCTGTCCCGCTTGCACCGCCTCACACCCCACCAGAGAAGGATAGAGAAGACGAGGATCGCCGCAGCACCTGCGCACAGCGCGGCGATTTCAGTTCCGGTCAATACCATGCGAGAGGCTTGCCGATCCCTGCTTTCGTCTGCGGGAAACGTTGCTGTGGTAGTAGGGGCCAAGGGAGTAGTCGTTGTGTCGGAGCTCTCAGGAACAGATACGGTAAACGAAACGGAGACAAGCGTGGTCGTCTCCAGTTGCGTGGTGGTTTGTACAGGTGGCGAAGAGGTTCCGGAAGCGGACCACTGCGTAGTGGGTTGGTTGTCGTTCGAGTCCCACGCGTTGACGGCCTGACTAGTGGTGGAAAGAGGCTCCCAGGTGTCAGAAGACTCCGTACTCTCGGCGAAAGTTGGAGACGGCGAGGATGTGCCACCTTGATTACCGGGGATCTCGCTTGGGACAGACGGCGGTGTGGATGTCGGTTGGAGGGTATCCACGTTAGTCGTCTGAGCTGCTGAAGCGATTGAGGTTGTGGAAACAACATGAACTGTGCTGGATAGCGGTGTGAAAATGATGGTAGGAAAGAGGAGTCCCAAGGAGCCCGTGTCTGCGGAATCTTCGGTACCTCTTGGCTGGGCGAAGACCCTACGTTTAGGGCCATTTAGTCGAGTCCACATGAGTTTGTCGGGACGAGGGCACATGGTCGGTAAGCGAACAGCGGAGCCCTACTGAGTGGTTCCAGCGAGTGTTCACCAATATGCATGAGGATACTGACCTGCAGCTGCGGGCAAGTACGAAGTCAAACCTGAGCGTCCTACAGGAGATGCGCTGAAGGTTACCGTACCCGACCGCTGAGGAACAGCGAGACTGAAGGAGCGGAGGTGCAAAGGAGTGTGCGAGGGTGCTTCACCGAAGACTGGGGGTGCCTGCCGAATGAGAGCGTTTGTATGAGGACGGTGAGGGAGGGGAGCGGCGTACCCACGCGCCCGTCTAAGAGTCCCCCGAATCCCCAGTGTTCAGTTCAGTTCATCTGTTGATGAAGGAAGACCACCTGTGGCGTGCACGACGTGTGCATAGAAGACACGGAGTGCCTGTGAGTGACTGATACTCCATACTCGGGGAAGTTGCCGAGGAACGGATACAGCATCGCTTTCATACAATCCGCGTTGGCAGCGACATCGATGCTCGTCCCGAGGCTGAACAGCCTGCTCGCTTCGATGAGAGATTAACCACGTACTGAACACGAGCACTCACGAGCCATACACAGTCTTTTGGATGCCACGGAGACAACGGCGTTGCTGTCACAAGCAAAGTTCGACGGCTGGGTTGACGAACAAACCTGGAAGGATCGCTAGAGACACCATCATGATGCATCAGGATCCCTGCAAAAGGAAGACATCTTGCACGAACGCAGACGCGGCCTAACACGCAGGAAGTATTAGGCTTGTCGAGGCTGTTTGGAATACTGATATAGCAGTCCACCGCATCGCATGGGCAATGCCGCCGAACACCTTCTAGCACTGTTCGTCGTTAGCGGGGTGTCAGGTGGGTCTCTAAGGCAAGTTGCGTATGCACCGTGCGGGAAACGTCGATCATTACTCGAATGGCCGGAGACAGAGGTATTCCGCCATCATGGATCCGGGGATGAGCATGCCAGTGAATGGCGGCGGTCAGCGCTGAGTTGAAACTCGAAAGCCGCCGTGACGAAAGGCAGAAAAGGCAGTTCGCGCCTCTCCCACGAGGCTACGAGACGCCTCTATACTCCGCCAACTATTATCCATGGCCTTGCTCTGAAGCCATGCACTCTAGCCGACACAGCTGACGAGCAGAAATGCCAACATACAGCAGCGGCTGGCTCCTGGGGCCTAAGCGACAATCACACATTGTCTGTTGTGGGGCAGGACTACATGCGGCAATCCATTGATCACGTAGTATACACATGCAAATGACTCTTCCATCCTCCTCTTACAGATTCATTTTCGTACTTCTCGAAATCCCCAGCAGGATGACCGCACAAAGAGCGTTACGGTAGATGCTTAAAGCTTAGCACCGGACTGGGCCTCGAGGAAGCGCTTCTCGGCCTCATCGAAGTTGATGACGTTCCAGATGGCGTTGAGGTACTGTACACAGAATTAGCATCGGCAGTCACGACGAACGCGATTAGCGGCACTCACGTCAGCCTTCACGTTGAGGTACTGCAGGTAGAACGCGTGCTCCCAGATGTCAACACCGATGATGGGAACGTGGCTCAGGAGAGGGTCCTGGTTAGCCGTGGTGGTGATCTCGAGGACCTTGGTCTGGGGGTTGTAGCCCTGTGAAGCACGCGAACTCGTCAGCTCACAGTCAATACACTTGGCCTGACCGGCGACTACTCACGAGCCAGCCCCAGCCGGAGCCCTGAATGGCAGCGGTGGTTGCGTTGAACTCCTTCTTGAAGTTGTCAAGGGAGCCCCAAATCTTGGTGATGGCCTCCTTAAGGGGACCGTCACGGAGGACACCGCCGTTGCCCTTGCCCTCGGAGGCAGCAGGCGCCAAGTTCTTCCAGAAGAGGGAGTGGTTGATGTGACCTGCGCAGCGCGTCCGTGAGTCCAATCGGAGCCGATCGCGCATAAGGCTGGGTGAAGCACTCACCACCGCCGTTGAAGCGGAGAGCAGCCTGGAGGGCAATGCGCTCCTTGGGGGTGGACGCCTTGGCGTAAGCCTGCTCGGCGGCGTTGAGGGAGTTCACGTAGGTCTGGTGGTGCTTCTTGTGGTGAAGCTCCATGATCTGCCTCGAGATGTAGGGCTCGAGAGCATCGTAGGCGTAGGGGAGGTCGGGGAGAACGTGGGCCATGTTGAGCAGGTTGCGGTGATTGTCGAGGAGGATGCGGGTGAGGGAGAGGGAGAGAACGCGAGAGTTGCGGATGCATGGCTTGGGCGTATTTATCGCGTTCTGATCATCCTGACCCTAAACCGATAATGATGTAATCCCATGCATCATATCACGTGCTTTCCTCTCACGGCGCCCGCCCCCGACGCGCTCCCCGACGCATTCCCGACCATCGTCCTTGCCTCCGTCCTCATCGTCGCCGACGACGACCAGCTTCTCCAACGCCGCACACCGTGCCTTTCTTCTGTCAAATGTCACGAAGAGAACGATCGCTGAAGAGACTGTTGGCGAAAGCGCCTTTGCCGGATCCGGCCTTGGTCATCTGGGGAAGTGACTGACTACATGCGATTGCGTGTTATCTCGTCTTGCGCGCGGGAAACGTCTCTGGAACTTACAGGACCTCCGACTCGGGCAACGGCCTTACACATCATGTCAGGCGACAGAGTTCTTCCACAGCAACCCTGCGCATCGTGCCGACTCCAGGATGTGGACATGGTTCTCCGCTATACATTTCTTGGCTTCTCGCACCCACCTTATCCTCCGCCCTGGCTTGTCATTGGCTTCTACATAGCAAAGGGCTTTAAAGTCGAGGTGACACCGCTGGGTAACATCTTCAACTTTTCGCCTCTCCCTCGCTCACGCCGTTTCACCGGCCACTGGTTGCAATCGAGGGTAAGTCTTATAGATCAATCCATGAAGTTCATCTGGATGCCTACGACGTACGTGGCATTTGGCTCGATCGTCTCGCACCATGTTTGGCCCCGTGCTCGTATCTTGTCCTCTGGAGCCTGAGCCTGTTGATGTCCCTTTTGCCTCTCTGCGGTTGTCTCTCGCTCTTCATCCTATGTGGCTTGATCATCTACAGTATACTGGTGTACATGGCAAGAGGTCAGGATAATTCGCAGGTTAGACGCCTGACCTCGTTTGGGACCACTTTGATCAGTTCCGCGCTCATCGCTGCCAGGAGCTCGCTTGCGCTACACGTAAGTAAATCTTATAGCGTAGGTCCAACCGGCACAATGCTATGTCATGTATTCATCCTCAGAGTGCACCGCTGACACAATTTGCATGCATATTTGCAGGACTTCAGCGACAGGTACACTGGCCAGCCTGCGGCTGGCTGTCGACGTCCGAGTTCCCCTGCTTGCTCTGATTCCAGCCACCCAGTCTCAATTATGCAACCTCCTTCTTATATCACAGAACTGCAACGCGGCAGCGATGCTATCGGCTGGTGAACGTGGGCGGCGAGCTAGTCTGTGATGGTGATGCGTTCTCATGTTGTGTGGGCGCCTACACCCTGTACGGGATCGCAAGCGTTCTATCTGAGTCTCCTCTTCTCTCGCTGCTGTCGCATCTTAGCACGTAAAGCAACTGAGGTGTCTCCCACTGGCTGTCTGATTGGTTTCTCTACATGGTTCGGACGACTGCGTACAGGTCTTGGGCACCATCCGCTGGATCCTCAGCTCGTGCTCACTTCATCGGTGATCTCGCTTCGATCGGCGCACTCGCTCACGACGGGATGGATTGATCATGATGAGGCGCATTATGGCATCCCGCGGTACCTCATCCGTACTTTGTCTCAGGCCATAGCTTCTCTCGCTGATACTTATGTTCCCGCTGCTTGAAGTTCTGGCAAGACGGCCCCGCCGTCTCACCTTCCTGCTCTTCGCCAGCGTTGATGCACTCCAGCTGTGCCGTCTGTCCCTCCCTGTTATACAATGCTGAATCTCTGGGTTGCTCCCCTTATGTGGGCGATCGCAAGCGTGAATGCTCAGCAGGTCGAGGACGTAGATGACACCAACCCTGGCATGTTCTACACGGGTTCTTGGGTACCTGATGGCGATCCGCATACTTTTGGGAGCCATGATACCTGGACGAACCAAAGCGGAGCTAGCGTCACGTTTAATTTCATTGGTAGGCTCTCCCGTGCCTGTTGGCTTGTTATTCTACATTGACGGAACGTATCCTTACACATCTCATAGGCACGCAAATCAAGGTATTCGTAACTCGACGACCTGTCGGGACATACCTCTCCAACGCGTCGTTCTCAATCGATGGCGGACCCTCCGAGTTCTGGACGACCGAGGATCCAGTCCCAGCCATATCGTACAAGAATCTCGTCTACACGTCTAAGTCGCTTTCTCCTGCACAGCACAAGATCACAGTTACGAACTTCGGAGCTGTCTTCTGGCTGGACTACATGGAATACACGGTGGCGAGTGGGGGAAATCTTCCTACTTCGACCACGAGCCCCACGAATCCGAGCCCATCGCCCACGCATTCTGAGCCCCAATCTACGAACAGCAGCCCTCAAGTTACGCCTACGCAGACGAACCCAACACAGTCGCAGACTGACAGCAGCAATACCGCCTCAGGCAATGGTTCCCAAACTTCCCGTTCCAGCCCGGCCGCACCAACTCCTGGAAGCGGAGGCAAGTCGGCCACGTCGGGCGCAGCTACCTCGTCAACATCTCATGGAGATGGCTACGACGGCATGTCAGCATCTGGCGGCGGCGTCAGCTGGTCGTATTCGAAGGGCTGGTCGAACCCTACGGGAATGGCTTCCCCAGGGAATGCCTCCTCAAGCACATCTTCTTCCCGTACCGGGATGGTCGTTGGTATAGTCGTGGGCGTACTGGGCGGCATCGCGCTGCTGCTTGCTTCTCTATGGTGGCTCCGTATGCGGTCTCAGGCTAGACAGCGAGCTCTGAATTCCTTGGCTGCTACTCCTTTCGGTACGCATATTCTCCGTCTTAAGATTCAGGCATCTGACCACTCCACTTCTCTGAATCTGAACAGCTGGGCAGTCACCGTACCCTTCGGCCTACTTCACAAAGGACCATCCGCCTAGTAATCCGCCTCCCATGATTCAACGCAGCATGTTTCCTCTTCCCATGAGTCGGTTTGCTCCAGCTAGTGACCCCGGAGCAGCTGGCTACCCTTCATCCATACCACCTTCAGAACCCCGACCCCGCAGCGAACCAGTGGACCCTCGCCCGAGCAAGTACGTTGAGGCTAGTCGCGCGTACGAAGCGTCGCCTCAGCCCCTACCGTACAGCGACATTACGTCTTTTGCAATCCCGCCATCTTCCGCCACAGCCGGCCACGGCGAGATCATCCTCGAAGCGATCCCCGCGGAACACGCCGAGATGCTGACCGGACGAGGGCCTGCTAGCATCCCCAGCGTACCCGAGACAGCACAGCCGTCCGCGCACAGTCACTCCACCCGCAACATGCCGCCATCCCGCTCCGCGTGGCTCGCGCGTGCGCTCTCGCTGTCGTCTGCCCGGTACCGCGACCCGGCACTCGGGTCCACCACCGCGGCCACGTCCACGCTGTCCGACACGACTGCTGCCGCTTCGTCGCCCGTGAGCGCGCCGAGTGCGACGTCTGGTTCCAGCTCGCACCGTCCGCTGTACTTCCGCGTACTTCGCCGGTCGCGCGATGGAGGAGTGCGTATTGCTGGAGGCCGCCCGGGTGCACGAGGTTCGCAGATGTATACTCCGGCCGAGTACGACGACGTGCTGGAGGTGCTGAGCGAGAGCTCGACGATGCCGCCCTCTTATGCGCAATACAGCCATAGTGCTGTGTCTGGTTCGTGAGCGGGCTGTGCCTGCTTTGCAATTAACTGTCATAGCACACATGCCAGAGTGTCATTGACAGATCCGGGACAAGGCCTGCGGGACCTCGTGTACGTACTGTAGGTGAGTTTCGGCGCTCGCCGTGACGTACGTCTGATTCGGTCCTTGTTTCTGTCCTGAGCCCACTTCCCCCTTCAGAACGCTTGTATATGGACACATACGTGACCTATTATTATGACGATTCAGCACGACCGTTGCTATGACTTATTCCGTGACTGCCTATGTATCTCTTCAACCGATCGCGCTCTCACCCCACCGCCTGCACGATGTCGCGGTAGCACTGGCAAGCGTTGCCTGAGGAAGCCTGTGTACCCAAGTTCGCGGCCCCTCGCAATCAGTGCTGGTCACATCGGTCGGAAATTAGCTATCAATGTTGGCTCGGATCATGAAGCCTC
Source organism: Trametes sanguinea (assembly GCA_008973685.1). Lineage (NCBI taxonomy): Eukaryota > Fungi > Basidiomycota > Agaricomycetes > Polyporales > Polyporaceae > Trametes > Trametes sanguinea. The sequence continues at coordinate 65,845 of WAHA01000025.1, forward strand.
GCTTAGCTCTGTTACTTTCACCAAGTATCGCAGCGCTTTGCGATGGCCTACACGCCATGACAGGCCGTATCACTGCCATCTATGGGGAGGCGAATAGTGGGTTCGGTAATCACAGGTACGCTTCTCCTGTACATGTCCCGCAAGACATTGGCGCTCACAAGGCCATTGTACTCCTCTAGGCCAGGACAACGCCGCGACCGCGGTAAGCCCACCATTATGTACTATGAAACCAGCCACACTGCGGCGCGGACTTCCATCGGTATGCTCGATATCCCATATACGGTTGAGTATCGCCCGAGCTGTCCACAGCGCACGGCACGATGCATCCCCCACGGACGCGCAACGCGTTCAGAAGTCCACCCTGGGTCTGTGTTCTTGAGCTTGATTGATGGTCATCGGTGTTCCCAGGATTCAAGAGGACAATGAAGCGATCTTCCGGGGCCTGAGGACGCAGAGGATGGTATAACTCCGTTCCCTTTGCTCCCACAGCAGCATTCAGCATTGCTCCCTGCCCCTCCTTAGTCCTCACGTATGTGATCTCACCTCCGACTAGTAAATTGAGCTTACGCCAACTGATCGCTAGTACGTAGACCGTACATGGCATAAGACGTCCCATGTCTTCCCGCTCCTTCACAGCCACAAGCAATCGGCACACTCAACAGTCAGTGGGCCGGGGACGAGTTGGCCATTTCGCTGCTTCGCCCGTAGGACAACGTAGCTCAAGCCAGTTCGTTCACTGCATATTGCTTCTGCAAGACTCTTGCTGATGAATCAGTAGGAAGTTGACTGCCTGGCTGATCTGTCTGGCGTTCCTCGCACCCTCGGTGCTGGCTGCTCCGCCTCTCGAGGCTGGCAGCTCTCCGCGCCCTCCCGTCCAATGCCAGTCTTTCGTCTTTACCTGGAGAGGAGGCACCCCACCCTTCACAGTCTCGGTCCTATCCGGCGACACCACTGGAACGCGACTGGAGCAACATGGGGGTATCAGCTCAGGGTCCTTCCAATGGTTGGCTGATGTACCCGCGGGCGCCTCCGTCCGATTGGAGGTGCAGGACAGCAGTGGTGCTTCTGTCGACACCGGGCCTTTGACGATACAAGCCGGGAGCGATAGCAGTTGCCTACCACCGTCTGGTCAAGCTCAACCTCAGTCGAGCAGTCCGCCTGATGCCCCAACCTCTTCGCCCTCAGCCATCCCTCCCACATCCGCAGAGACTTCTGTCGACAATCCCGCCACTTCGCCATCCCCACAGTCGCCGACCGGCGGCGCCTCTCCTTCGCTCCCTCAACAATCACCTACATCAACAGCAGCCGCCCAAGGGACTACCACGCCGGCCACGGGACCGGGGACGGCGACTACAGCCAATCCTTCTCAGACGACGCCGCCTACGACAGCTTCCGGTCCCTCAAAGGCTTCCGCCCCAGCGGATGCATCGAACTCGTCCGTGGCCCCGATCGGATCGCCTTCACAGTTGTCCGGGTCTGAAGCACCTTCCGCGAGCAGGCTGTTATCTTCTTCGACGCTCGAGGGCACCAGAGCAGACCCCTACTGCCTCTGGGACGCTCCTGCCGCAGCCGACTCTCCAAGTATCTCCCGCCCCACCTCTCAGTATTGGCGTTATCATAGGCGCAGTCGTGGGCATAGTCATCATCCTGATCATCCTGATCCTGGTTATTTTGTCGTGGCGGCGGCGTCGACCAATCAAAGCAGGTAAATGAATCATGCACCTCGTCCGCACACGCGTAATCGTGTTAATGTACCCTATAATACAGCAGATCAGGAGATGGCAGCTGTGCAGCCCCCCTCACGACCCGCGAGTACGAAGTTTGTAGAGGCCGTAGAGCTCCCGAGGAAATATGGGGTCTCTATACAAGGCAGCTCGAAGCTGCTACGTAGCATGTCTGTCTCAAGGCGGTCTTCGACGACGTTGACTGTGCGAACCGACTCCACGGGAGCACGCGCCAGCTTGGGTTCGCTTGTCGACGAGGTGCCTATACCCGGCTCGGATTCAGAGGTATCATCGAAACCTTTACCCAGCTCTTCGAACACAAGCGTCGCTACAGGGCCCGAGACCGTGCCTGCGGCAGCTCCTTTCGTCACGGCTACCGACGTCCACTCTACCATTGACGTCTTGTCTTCCGGTCCACCCACTCACCCTTCTAACGACAATAATCTCAAATGCACACCAACTGAGCACTCTCCATCTGCTCGTTCGCGTGGACGGCGCAGAAGAGCGAGCCCACCTCTGATCGCCGCTGACGGGGGAGTACGTCTCGCTGGAGGGCCGCCTGGAGAAGCAATGCTTATACCTGATGACCGCTCAGAATCCGGGCCGTACTTGTTGCCTCCCCCATATAGCAGATACTCGTGATACCCAGCCAATGCCTTTGGCCATCCCGTCGTCAACATCTGTATCGGTACAGCAGTGTAAAAGACATGCCGGCAACGCTACTATTGATACCGTACATAGTAGTGCGAGATCTCTGGTTTGTAGTATATACCATTCACTGATGACGTTTTACATTCATTAGTGCGATGCATGACAGTGTAGAAGAGCGCTGTTGCGATTAGTGCATTCAGAGAATGACCCTATATCGTGTTGTACAATCAAATTGGTTCAAGCTATCTGGTGTTACGAATGCACTAGTATGTTCCCTCTTCCTTCCCTACAATCTTCTTGAAGACCTCCACGATCGAATGCGGAGCGCTGCGGCTCATCGAGAATTCGAGATGCTTCATCGTCTTAGCGGAGTGCTGCTCAGCCCTCGCGCACATGCTCTCCTCAAACGCCGCGATGGCTTTCTCCCTCTCTCCTGCGTCGACGCCACCCTTCAAGACATCCGCAAGCACGAGACCCAGCTCGAGGCCGTCGACCATGGCGAGGTTCGCGCCAGAACCACCGAACGGGCTCATCAGGTGGGCGGCATCGCCGATCAGCGTGACTCCAGGCTTGTGCGGCCAGCGATGGCCGACGGGAAGGTAGAACAGGGGACGAGGCAGGATCGACTGGTCGTTCGCGAGCTCGATGAACTTGCGCATCCACGGCGCCCAGTCGTGGAAGATCTCGAGCAGCGCCTTCTTGGCCTCCTTCGGATCGTCCGGGAGCTTCCACTCGAGCGGAGCACGATGCCAGGCGTACGCACGAATGCGCCCGTCGTGATTGCGTTGGAAGGTGAACACCTTCTCGTCTTCCGTCGAGAAGCACGTTCCGGGCCCGACGGCGTCGTAGATGTCCCGGTTCTCGGGCAGCGTCGCTACCTCGGGCATGAGCGAAAGCTCTACACCGGTGACGCCGTGGTAGAGGGGAGTTGCGTCGGTGACGAGGGGTCGAACGCGCGAGCGGGCACCGTCGGCGCCAACCACGAGGTCTACGACGGTGACAGATCCGTTGGCAAAGGTCACCTCGTACTGTCCGCTTTCCAGGGCCCTAGCAGACACAAAAGCGTGGTCCCAACGGATGGTGTCCTCCGGTACGGCGTCGAGAAGCATGCCGCGCAGGACCGTGCGGTCAATCTCGGGGCGAGAGTCTTTCAAGCTCTGATCGTTCGGATCGGGACCTGCATGCTCGAGGAGCGGAACACCCGCCTTTCCGCAGATCTTCATGACCTCGGCGTCGCGACGAGAGTGCTTCCTGAACGCGTCTTCAAGTCCGTTTTCTCGTAGAGCACGTTGTCCAGTGGTCCATTCGAGGTCGAGGTTCCCGCCGAGGCGAGCGCGGGAGTGGCGATCGACGTCGCGTTCGTAGACGGTGGCCGGGATTCCGCGCTTGAAGAGGGTAAGAAGGAGGGAGAGGCCTCCGAGGCCTCCACCGATGATGGCAATGCGAGGAGGGTTCTGTTCAGAGGTGCTCTTGGTTGACATGCCGCTCATGATGGGTGGAGAGATGCGAGGAAGAGCGTAGGGCTGGCGATGCAGAGCTGTGGGTGTGCGTCGTACGCAGCGTCGCCACCGTCCTGTACTTATAGTCCAAATGCTCAGTCGCTGGAACGGAGTCTCTCGGCGTAAGCTGCGAGCCACGTATTTACGTCGGCCAGGCTTCAGGTAATTTGCCTTGTGGTACGCTGCCGGAAGCGTTCGTCACTACCGCTGCGGTTACTGGAGCTAGGTACGGTCGTCGTGGCTAGAGATTGAACTTGATAGAGCCACGTATGCGGGATTCAACGTATAGGATACTTTGTGACGTATCTGTCCTTTTCCGATCATCGTAGACGGCGGCGTTCTTGCCCGCCTAGGCCTGGCGTGTAGCTTGTGCTTGTAGTACTGTAGCAGCTGCGTAGTGATCGACGTCTTCAAGCCTACCGCGCTTAGTCAAAGTGATTACGAGGGTCATGAAGCTCTGTTCTGCATCGTTGCCTATTCGGAGTGGAGACGGCGTTCACTCCGTCGTGACTCCGAGCAAGCTCTCTGTACGCCCCTTGGGAAGTTGGAGACGAGACTCTGCCTTCGGATCCCAGTCAACCTATCGTAAATACCGCCTCTTGGCACTACCAGTAGCTCGAGAGTCGGTACAGTCCACAGGACGTTACACAATACATATTACTGACTGCTCGCATCTGTTTTCGTTGCTCTTGACTGCAAACATATCGAGCTGGCCAAGTGGATAATACACGCTTGAAGGAACAGCGAGCTTAAGGCTAGTGTGCAGTCTCAGGCCAAGCTGAAAAGGGCTTGTCAGGGCTTGTCGGCGAGTGCGCCCATGTGACCCTGGGAATCTGAGCTTTGGGTCACCCTCCATCGACTCCGGCAGCGCGCATGTGCTGACGTCGGTGTCGACCACGGTGCGTGCAGAGCAGAATCGGGGCGCGCGTCTTCGATGTGCATGATGGCGCCCGTATGTAGTATGAACGCTGAGATAGAATGAGAAGAGGTATATTGTCGCGATATTAGTATTTGTGCAGAGCAGCAGTACGGATGGACTGAAACGTGGATGAACGAAGATAGCGATAGACAGCAACAAGGGCGAGAATGGACACAGAGATGACAGAGGAAGAGCGTTGCACCGTGGCTAGAAGCCTACATATTGAGCCACGGATGATCAAGCAACTCGCGACATGTCGCGCGCTCGGCGGGTTCCAGAGCGAAAGTACGCCTCAGGAAGTCGACGAAGGCCGCCGCGTCCGGCGCATTCCGCATGCGGATGTACAGATCAAAGGGTCGCGTTCCCTCGACAGGTATCTTCAGCGTGCCTAAACAAGAGCGATCAGTATGTGTCGGACCAGTCGCGACTGACAAAGTGGGGATGATGAGTGCTGACCATCTGGCTTGAAGAACACATCCCGATGCTTCCCGCGCTGCAATAGCGACGGCGGGTATTGGCCGAAGGCTATGGTGTGTAAGCTCGGCACAGACAGCGGGCTCACAGTCTCTTTGAACAGGGATCGTCCCATGTACAGTTCGTACAACTATCCTGAATCAGCACGGCGGCGTTGACGACGAGCCATGAGATGCACATACCGTACATCCCAGACTCTAGACGTCGGCAGGCTTGCCCTAACCTGCACTGATTGCGACCTCGGGGGCGCGCAGTGCTGGGCTCTGGATCAATTCTGTGAAGTGCTCGGAGACCTTGTCTGCCCAGCAGGCTGTTGAACGACGTGGCAGCTTCAGTACGAACGACAGCGCCCTAATGACTAGTCACTTACCGACTCCTACGTCGCCAATCTTCGCTTGAAGTGCCCGCCACCGCTCGACGGAATCCGGAGTACTGCCCCAGTCAGGTATGGGATACTGGAATAGGGTTACTGCGGACTCGAGTGACTATAGCACCGTTCGGGCCCTGAGCATCCGAAGTCTCAACTTCAGCGTCAAGGGTCGCTTGGGAGAAGAACGATGACTGGTCGCCTGGTGGAGCCAGGAGGATATTGGCAGGTTTGATGTCTACAGATGTACGTACAGTGTCAGCACGAACACGTGTACCACTCTGCAACTGCGTTACCTGTGTGTATGATATTGCATTCATCATGGAGGTATTGCAAGCCCAAGACAATCTGCCGCGCAAGGTATCTGACTGCGGGCAATGGTATGAGACGATGCTTCCAGCGCAGGGAAAACAATGTGCAGATCCTCTAGCAACGGTTCCATCACTAGGCAGAAGTGATGCCCAGCGGGACCTTTTTGATAGAAATGATCTTTCAAATGCACGACATGTGCATATCCAAGGTGCTGCGGGGATTTCGACTGCATTTTTTGCAGGTAATCCAGCTCGTGAAGCTTGTCCTGGACTTCCGTGGCGACCCCTGCCAGAGCACGGTGTTGAATCATTGCTGAGCATTAGACAAAGCGGCAACGTACTGGTCAGGACTTTGAGAGCCCGGAAAGTCAGTGATTCATATCTGACATTGTAGTAGAATACGAATAATACGCTAATGAGTCAATGGAAGCATGCGCACTGTTGATCTTTCACAAGCCATACAGGTAGAGTACACGCCCCACCCCAACTTCTGGACGACACTGTAGTGTCCGCCAAGTACATCCCCAATCTTGAGTGGGTAGTACCCGTTTATGGCAGGGTCATAATCTTCCAGGAGCTCCTCGCTGTCTTCCCAACGTCGGGCCGAGGTGGTTTGTGGCGACAAAAGAGGTTGTGTCTGTAAAGAAATGGAGAGAGAGAAACGGCGATTGCCAGGCAGGTTCCTGACGAATTGCTTCCTCGGTGAGAACAGTGTATGAATGGCCCGGGATCGCATGAAGGAGCGCATGGTCCCACCAGGCCGCTGTCAGGATTGTCAGAGGCGGGGGCTGTTGTTCAAGTTCAAGTTGTGCATGGTGGCTGTTGTGGCGCGAGTCGCGATGTGAACTGCCCGGGCGCTTGCTTACCTTAAATTGAATGACCCGCTTGTTCAGTTTAAGACGGTTCAACGCGGCACCCTGCACTACATACCTCCCATAACGCTTACATCTGATTTTTCCGCTAGATCCACAGTGAAGTGAACGGCTGCTCTGTCTGGCCAGGCTGTTCATTAAGGCCTTCCGGGCACGAAGATACATTGTATCATACATCACACGGGCTATTGAATATAGGGCCCATGCCCCCACACCACGAGTGATGTGGACCGTCGCGTTATGACACCTTTTTAGGCCGAGGAGGAAGGGCAGGGGACAGGAAACGTAATTGCTTCTCATTTTCCTTCTGTTCAGACGGTGTGGGTATTGGTTTTCAATCTCCTCATGAAGATGTGAGGGAAGGAAACACTGACCTTATAGGGAGGGTAGCGGAAGCCAAAACCAATATTGTCGACCCTTATGTGTGGAAAGTCTCTATTCAGCTCCATCAACGATGTTGACTAGTGACATACTCACCAGGCTGGATTGTTGAGAGAAACTCGTATGTGAGTGAACTGCTCAAACAATTCCTTTCCCGTAGCATATCCATCTTATGTCAAAGTCAGCACAAGTTCGTCCGACATAGCGACCGCTCACATCCGCTGGCACCGATCCCGCCTCCGGGCAAACCAGGAACTGTTCGGATATTCATCAGCTCAATGTGGCCACTGATGTGACCGATGAACAAAACAGAACCTCCGCCGTTGACAACAGTGTCGTTTGCAACCGCCGCACCACTCTCGGTGTTGTCGAAAACTGTCAGAAGATGGTTAAGCAGTCATAGAAGGATCGATGTGGAAAGCGCCACCTGCCCTTCTCGAGGAATGTCTTGTCTCGCGAAAATGCGTAGATAGCAAGAGGATGGCCTCTACATTGACTCCAGATGATGATCAGCCGGTAGAATGCAAGCGGGGTGAGCGCACCTCGACTTGATAATCTCAATAGCCTCGTCCACGTCCTGTACTGGAACGATGGGTAACACCGGGCCGAATATCTCCCTAGATCGTAGAGTGAGCATTGCTATCCTCTAACTACTCAGTTATGCGACCTACTCCGACATGAGCGAATCACCAGGCGCAACATCCTTGACCAGCGTTGGGGCGACGTATCGTTCAGCGACAACTACATCACCGCCAAACACTATGGTTCCTTGTGACTCGTCGAGAAGTCGTTTGATACGAGTCGCTTGGGCCTCCGTCACCACCCGGCTCAACGAGTCGGATTTCGCCGGGCCTTCAGGATAGAAAGATGCGTACCTGCAAATCTCCTACGTGAGCAACGCGCTAGAAGAGACAGAAATTATAGCATGCCCACACTTCCTTGACCGCTTCCACGAATGCATCCTGCGACGCTCTGGGGATGAGCACGTACTCGGGGGCCAGACAGATCTAGAAGGTCATGTAGGCGTCGAGTGCATGATCAGCTGCGGAAACCCCACCTGTCCGGCATTCGACACTCGACCCCACAATGTCCTCTTCGCAGCCAAGTGGAAGTCACTCCTGGGGTCGACGACAACCGGGTTCTTTCCTGCGATTGCATAAGCGTCAAGTATCCCACCGCGCGTACACAGAGGATAACGTACCGCCTAGCTGTGGTCATGGATGTCTGTGAGAGAAGCGAGGGTCATACTTGTCATTGTTCGACTCACCTCCAATGTCAACGGCGTTAGATGCTTCGCTGCCGCCTGAGCGACAATTCGACCCACGCTGTTACTCCCTTCCCGTGCTCGCTTGAGTTGACTAGCCACCTACAGCACCGGCGCCACACACCTGTGAAGAAGACTGACGAGGTATATCAGTTGTCTGTAGAAAACGTACAGCCGGCGGAACTCACTATGATCCCATTGAAGCTCTAACAGCTTTCGCGGCATGTGAGCAGGCTTACCATGGCACGCCATACCAAAGTAATGGAGTGGACCTACCCGGGTAGGTTTCCGGGATCCCACCATTCACGACATGGAACATTTCGTTGTTGAGGTACTTCGGAACTAGCTCCGCCATCAACTTCGCGCACGCGGGGCATTTCTCGGACGGTTTCAGGACAACGGCGTTTCCGCCCGCAATAGCGCCTGCCTGTCCCAGGTATTGACGGCCGTGTGCGCTGAAGCGATACTGGAAAAGGACTCACCAGAGGGACAACGAGCATGAACACCGGGACATTGAAAGGCCCAATAACGAGCACAGTCCCCTTCGGTTCCGCTTTCACTCGAGGGCTCATGGGGGCAAAGCTCAAGTTGAACCCAGCCCTCCGCGACTTCGTCCACTTCTCAACATTGTCGTACATGAGCTTGATATTGAGATACGACGCGGCAAAGTCGAAGCTAGATGAGGCAGATTCACCACTCATGAGCCCTCGGCCAGCATAACGACCGTGCTAGCAAGGGCACGCACAAGACGGTTTCCTGGACGGGACGCCCCAAATCGCTCTTGAGGGCTTCGACGAAGCGGTCTTCGTTGTCCTTGAGCAGATAGCTCACCTGCGCTATCTGCTCCTTCCGGAACGCGATGGACTTTGCCTTGCCGGAACGGTATGCCTGGCGAGCGCGTTCGTGAACCTTGAGAGGACTCGCTGTTCAGGACTTCGACGGGCTTGAGGAGTTGCTGGGCGTACCTGTGAAATCTCATCCATAGGGGTATGGAACGATGTTGAGGAAGACATCACGGCGATGTCGTGAGCACCTGGTCAACGCTAGAGAAGCAATCGCCGTGAAGAGCTGGTAGTTAGTTACAACCGACATTTAGCTCAGGGAGTATATATACCGACCTTCAGCTTCGGGACCAATCAGTGAAACCTTGAACGCGTCACTCAGGTGTCTGTGCTACGCCCGGACGCGCTCGCGTAGGTCGGGCGTGTGTTCGCCTCGCGCATGCACCGCGAGAAGCTGCCATTCACAGGTATTTCCGCCCGCGAAGCAGCGCGTCCGCTCATCGAGCCCTGAGCGCCGTTCCTCATGGTCTAGTTCTCATGGGAAAGAAGCTGAGGGTCTGCTGATATCGACGCCCACAAACAAACGGTAGGCCAATCCTAGGATGCCGCTTCGCGCGGGCGGAAAGGACCATTCGGACGCAGATCAACCAAACGCGTTGCGATCCGCTGCGAGCGTTGTAGTCGATGAAGCTTCTGTGATCAAGTGATACCTAACAGCGCCGTGCGCGCAAGGCGCATGTCTGGAGAGCCACGGTGAGTTACCTAGCGCTGTTGTAAGGTCGAGGATAGGCATTGCATACCTGTACAAAGCTGCCAACTTCGCACGGTCGCAACTTGGAGATCAGAAGTAACGTAGCAGTGCTACGCATGACGGAGTAGGGACATTAATTCGACAAGCGTGTTACGAGTGTGTGTGCACAAGAATAGAGTACCATGTATGACCAAGACCGAGCCACACAAAAACAAAGAGGATGATGACGCTAACGACCGATAGGAGACGTACAGTAACCGAGTAAGTGAGCAAGCAATGTGGGATAGCTCGAGCACCCCCTCGCCTCGACCTCAGAATGAGATGCGACGCGATGCGGTACTTTGTATAAGCTGTGGAAGTCCGTGCAATATAAGCGCATAAGTTATCCAGTGTACCATCTACGACGAATCCGAGAGAGAAAGCGAGAGAAAGGTGAGCGAGGGGGCTCGGTGAAGGCAAGACGGAGAAGCTGTGAGACATTAAGGAGTCAGGTGCGGGTGGTGAGGTGACCAGGGGCAGAATTGGAAAGAGCGGAACTGCGGGGAGAGGATCGAAGATGCGAAAGTCATTACAGTCGTGAAGAGCGGAGGGGATCGAAGAGTCCGTGCGCATGTGCATGTGCGATATGGACATATGTGCATGTGGGGTGCGGGATGGCGGGAGAGCTATCATGGGCGCACGGGCATGGGAGGCGGCACAGGTGTGCTCGGCCGGAAGGTCGTTCTTGATGGCGTATTCGGCTTGCTCCGAATCTTCTGCCACCAGTGTCGATGTGTCTCCGGCGAGGCGGCGCCGACCATACCCGTCGCGTTGTGCTCGAATCCCGCCGTACTCGAATGCTCGCTCGTGGTCGCGACGTAGCTCGCGCTGCCGACGCTGCTGTCGATCGAGCGACGTCCTGCGACAGGGCTGTCAAGGGAGTCTGCGGTGTCGAACGAATCTTCGCGCGTCGGCCGAGGCGGAGCATAGTAAGTGAACGGTGAGGGGTCGGAGGATTCGCTCGGGACGGGGTTGAACAGCGCTTCGATGAGGTGCTCCGTCGTGCGCAGGCCGTACGAGTTCGCTAGCTGGTCGGCGTCGACGTGCCCGGCTGGATCAGCGAACGGAAACGAGTTCTCTTCTTCCGGCCTGATCGGCACCAACGTACAGGTCCAACTCCCGCGCAAACCGGGTGTTGAACAGCCCGTTGTTCGATAGGATGCCAGAGACCGACGCCAGAATCTCGCCCTTTCGCAAGGGAGGCGGCTTGTAGTGCTTCTCGCCACCGATATGCTCGAGTTCAATGGCGAGCTACAAAGCAATCGTAAGTGAGGGATAAACGTGTTTCAGCCGAAGTCGAGCACGTACCTTTAGCGTGGCATTCGTCTTGCTTTGCCGGAGAAGATACCGGCGCGTGACCTTTCCAGCGTCAGCATACTCCGCAAGATTGAGATACACCGCGCCGATGCGAGGTTGCTGCGGATTGTCGGGGTCTCCTGGAATAACCCGCTGGATCAGAAGTCAGCATCCGAAGTCCCAAACTCGCGAAGCAAATGTAGCAACGTAAATAACTTGCTTCACGCACCTTCTCATGAGTAGACAATCGTGCGTGAAATAGCCGCAGAAGAGAACAACCGACCATCAAAGAGGCCCGATGGGGACGTCACTGGACGCATATGGCAGACTAGGTATCGCCCACAGAATATATAGCTGATGTCCTCCGAGCCATTCTACGCTATGAATGTTGCACGTCACGAACGTACAACGACAGGGCATTGCGCATGTTGCTATTTCAAACTCACTCGCGGCGCAATGCCGCCCGAGAGATACTGACGGCGTTAAGCCGTCCTAGGCCGTGAGACGAGATCGTTATCGGCACGCTACCCATAGCATACCGATAGCATCCCAGCAGGCCGTGGCACACGCGTACACTGCGGAACTGCAGTCACGGAGAACAGAGGGGAACCGTACCCACCTGCATTACGACGAGCTTGAGCTCGTTGGGGAGAAGGTCGCCTGTTTCGCGGTGAACGTCCATCTGCACGACCACGTTGACAGAATGGTCCCATTTCACGTTGTAGTTCTGCAATTTCGACCACGGTGTCATGCCGCGCGCCTCGGAGCGCAATTGGAGCGACGTTGACGAGGACGTGTGACCGTTGATGATGGGCGTAGGGGTGCTGGGCGGGTGCGCCGACGTGCTTGACGGATACGCATGGTCGTAGGCCTGAGGATGATGAGGGTCGTGATGCCCGTGAGCGCTGCCCATGGGCGGATCGTGATACGATGCGTCGTCGGGGCCGCCATGCGTGCTCTCGCCGTCGACCTCGTCTTCCTCCTCCATCTCCCCGTCTTCCGTACCTGTCCCCGTTCCCGTTCCAGACGCGTCCTGCTCCGCTTTATTCCTGCTCTGCCCGGACCAGGACCTGTTGCCCTTCATCTTGGCGAGCAGTCCCTGATCCGGACTGTACGTTCTTGAACTTCCACCTCACGGCGAATTCGCCGCTCATGAGCGGCAGGTTCGAGAGCTGTTCGATATGGAGGTGGACTTGAAAGAGGGCATGCTTGGGAATGAGGTGGCCGAGCTGGGAGCGGAGGCCGTGGCTAGGGTGATGCGCAGGTGGGGCCGAGGACGCGCCCGAGCTCGTCGACGTCGAGGCGGAGGTGGCTGCGTGTTGCTTCATGATGCGTGTGATGATTTGAGGGCATTCCCGTAGAGAAAGAGAGATGGGGAGGACATATAAACCTCCGAGTGCGGATGGAACCTGGATGGATGAGTGACGACCAGCCCTGGGCCTGAGACCTCCGGTCGGATGCGGAGTTCAGGCGGGGATTGCAATATGTGGCTGCCGCTCAAATATGTTGCCCTGTGTGTATGGCGGCGCCTGAACTCTCACACTCCGCCAGCGAGGATCAGGAGTCCAGACCAGGCGATGCATAGGAGCGATGCAGAGAATGCAAATACGGCTCGGATACCTTGCATCTCTACCATGACCACTCTTGCTAACAGTGGGGCACGGCCCTGGGACGGTCAGGAGGGTCTGCAGGTGATCACAGGAACACGGCTGAGAGAAATCACGGAGATCGCGGAACGCCAGTTCTCGCGGCGCGGACTTGGGACGCGACTCGGACGACGTGTTCGCGTCTGCGCTATAAGCCAGACGTTCGTACAGATCATCGGATTCGGTGGCTGCACACCTCCTTCCATGCTTTCCCTCCTCGGGTCGCTCTCGACGGACTAGACGCGCTCGGAGGGGTTATATACGCCAGGTGCTAATTCTTGAGTACTTGCACCAGCTGCTCTCGAAGGAGGACACACCACTGCCGTGACATGCAGGTGGCCATCGCGTGCTCCATCCACCTCCGCTCTCGCCACAATCTTCCTGCGGCTTATCGTCCGGGTCAACATCTCTTCGGCCGCCTCTTCTCCCAGGCCGTCCTTCTCTCCTGACCTATGCTCTCTCTTGCCGCCTGCGCAGACGCGATACTCTTCAGACTCTGGCGACACGTCCTCGGCGACCTACATACCCACATAGCACTCGCACAGACATGCAGGCGTCTACGCGAGCTCTACGACGGCGACGATTCTCTGTGGCAAGCCGCTTGCTTTGCTGCGGGATACGGCCGGCCGCTGAGAAGGACAGCGTCTCCGGACCCCTCCGGCGCGTTGTCCTACATCACTTACAAGCAAATGGCCCGGTTACTCGTGAATCATGCCGTAGTCTGTGAAATCCGCAGCTGCAGCAAGGCTAATGCTTGCTTTGGTGAGTTTTTGTCTCTTGTCAGTCTGAGCAAAACAATTCTCCCGGTCGCCGCTATACGGCAAAGCGTCTTGAGTCATGCAGATTAATCCTGCGTCGTACTGTCCACAACGTCTGCAGTGAGTCTTCTCGAGACGACCGGCAGGCGTGCACGCGCTAACGGCGGTTTTGGAGGTCGGCGGACCAGACGGCACGGTTGTAAAGCTGTCCCGTGTTATCCGCATATTCAGCTGGAACATGCCTTCATTTTGGCTGTTTCGCAGGGTAGCGACTGGATTTTCTTGCCGACCCTCCACGCCATGTCGTTTTGCGTTGCGTAGTGGGCGGGATTTTTGGCGTCTGTTGGGCGCCTATCCTCTCCCAACCAATCAGAGGACGCGGGCTGTTGACGCCGTTGCCCGTTTGGGACGACCTCGCGAGACCCTGCCTGGGTTTACGACGAGGCACCTGGACCTACAAGGTTACACAACCTCCGTGGCACCCCGCAACCCATTGAGGGACATTGTGTACGCATCTTATGACGCTATGTACGTCCGCGCCCGTTGCTCCGAGAGCTCGAGCTCCCGAAGGACACGGGACGGTCGATCACCCGGTGTCAGGTGATTGTCGTCGCTCCGTGGCGGCGGCCCCGGAGCTTGCTGGGTCCTGTCCAGAGCCAAGTTGGCGGTCTGGGTCGTACTCTGGCTCGTTTTCGGAATTGTGAATGTTTGTTCCGTCTCCAAAAATGTGCTCTGACATTGGCCACAGCGGAACATTATAGCCGGTGGCCATACATTCGACTACGGCCGCTGCACCCAAACCATCCGCTCGAGTTCCACCCTCTCTACTTTTACCTACACTTCGCCCAAGGCCACCCCGCCAGTCAGTCAAGACATTACATTCAGCCACACACACCGACTCCATCCCCCTCGCCCTCTCCCCCACCGCCAGCAATCCCTGACTCTCTCTCGATCTTGCTCACGCACCTTCCGACATTCCCCGAGTCGAGATATGCGCAGTACGGCCCACTATGCACACACCCGAACGCGTCATGCGCGTTTGCGACGTTTCCGCCGGTCGACAGGCTCGAATTCGAGAACGGCGAGGGGGACATATTCATGATCGTAGAGAATCCGGAGGGCTGCACGGTGCTGGATGTGAACCGCGCGCTCGCGGAGTTGTAAGTCACTACAATACGCATTTGTTCACCCTCAGCGGCTGAACTTGCATACTAGAATCCCATTCGATGACCAACACCTCGAGTTCGCCCTGTCTCATTATCAGGAGCTCGCGTTCACCTCCGGCCTCTCCCTTGCTCAATTCGCCGACCTCATTGCCCGCGAACGCGGTTTCTTGGACGATCATGAGTGCGTCACTGCTTACTCTCTTCCCGTCCCCCAGCACTTTCCCATCAATATTGGTATCGGAACCTGACATGGCAATGCGATAGGTATCCGTTCTTGCAGCATATCGTAGCTCACTTGTAGCTCTGCTCGCCGACTGAGCACCGTCCATATTGATGTACAAAACGGTGGGTTCTCGCGGCTACCTCGCACCGCGCGTTGTCTTCTGGGTTCTGGGCCAATATGTAATGGGTTTCCCCTTTGTGCGTCTGCCACCTGCGTTGGAGCAAGACTTCGTGCAGATCTTGCGGTGCCCAGTGTGCGCTGGGTAAGGTGAGAGCCTGACGTGGTGAGTGATTTGAAGTCATCGACGCGCAGTGACTCGCACAGGATTGGGACAGAGCTCATCCGCCGACCTCAATTGCCTCATATCACGCCCGGCGCAGGCAACCCAACAAGTCGCTCAAGAAGCATCGCGACATCCCGCTCATAGTATTCGGGATCCCTCTCCGTTCCTGACAGAAGCAATGCTTGACGCCCTGCCATATGGTCGTTGTTCGTTGCCGCGCGATATTCGTGGTCAGCAACGAAGATCGGCTACGCTGCGACGGACAACGAAACCCATGACGTGCTTCGAGCGATGACGGCCTTCTCATTGGGGCTCTCGATGGCCGTCGTCGGTGTCTGCACGAATGGCGCGACCGACAGCAGTGTGGGGAAGGCATTCCTGGACCGTCCCAGTAGACAAGCGAGCATTTCAAAGACACTGGATCACTGCTTCCAATCCGAACATGGCTTCACTCGGCCATCTGTGAAGTGCCAATCGATATATGTCAGCTCATTCGGCTTTGCAGGTCATATGGATGCTCGGAGACGATACAGCGACTAGTGTTCTCGACTTGCCAGTGACCCGATTGACAAATGCACTCGCGCGGAATGACGCTGTCGACGATGCCAATGATGTATGGACTGCCTTATCATCCTTTGGGCGGTCTTCTGATGCCTTCCTCTCGCAGAGCTCGTCGCTAACCTTGCGCCGCGCGGACATTCAGTATCGTTCTCACCGAGCGGCCACTGTACACCGAGTCAGGAGTGACGATGGCAGTCAGCGCTCGACCGACTCTGTAGCTGTGAATGAGCAGATTCATTCCGCATTCAATGGAGGCGATGCAGTTCCGGTACCGTCCTCTCCACAGAAGTGCCAGAACTGCCGATCACCCACAAACGCCACGACGATCCCCAGGGCAGCTATCAAGGCGACCTCGAGTCATTCAAGTTCTGTCTTACTACCGGCGGTACCTTCGTACGTCCTAGTCGGCGATCTGTCCACTGTCTCCGCGTTGCGCAGCGCACGGCAGGTCCAAAACTGCCTGATATGATCATCATGTCAGAAGATGCACTGACCGTCATGGGTTGTTCAGATACCAGATATCATATCATCAGAAGCCGGCAGATGCCCCGCGGCAGTCGGCGCTATCATGTCTGCGCTATCCGAAGCCCGGTGCGTCTATATTCCATTCATTTCATGTTTTCCAGGAATTGCCCAAAGAGGGTAGGTCTCGAGCCTTTCTGACTACCTCCATGAGGAGGGCTTCTTACTGCGCTCATCATAGGCACCCGCACGCGCGTCGTGTTCCCTCAATGCCCGGGGCCGTCCTGAAGCGCTGCTGGGCTTGGCATGGAATCACGATGGCAAGCATAAGGACAGAAGACTGCGCGTATTGTCCTAGAATGATGTATATTCGCGTGCTGCGTCTCCTGATGACCTCATCGCCTCTTGTCGCCAACAGCACGGGCTATCTGTCTCCTGGCGTTATCCTGCTTCACCGCCTGATCTCGGCGCTCCCTGTGCGGGCACTTCCGACCCAAAGCTTCTATGATTATCGTCGCGCTCAGCGGAGAACGAGGACGCGTGCCGTGGGGGTAGCCTGCAGAAGCACGCTGTTCTGCGGCCCGCAGGTATAAAGGTAAGGAACAACGCCGGACATATCCCCCAGGCCCTGCTCAGCATTCGCCTTCTCTTCGCCATGCTCGCTAGCCTTCTTCCGTTCGTCGTCCTCTCCGTCGCCGCTGCGGTCGCCGCGAAGCCGGTCGTCATCCGGAAGTCCCCGGTGACGCTCTCGGTCGCGCGGCGGATCAATGCGACGAGCGCACCGGAGCTGCTCAAGATCGACCAGGCTCGCGCGAAATTGCTGAAGCAGCAGGGCCTTGCCGCTGGCAAGGGATCCGCAAGCCTCAGGAAGACCGCGAAAGACGCCATCTTCAACCTGCCTGTCACCAACGGCGCCGTAGACTACACCGCGAGCGTCGGCGTTGGGACACCCCCTACGCAGTGTGCGTTCATGTCAAGAAGCATGTTTTGTCGGGCTGCGTCCTGACCTACACAACGATCCAGACAACCTCATTGTTGATACGGGCAGCTCGAACACGTGGGTCGGGGCTGGCACGGCATATGAGCAAACGAGCAGCAGCGTGGACACCGGCGAAGAATTCGTAAGGCGTCATGTCCTATCTTCTATAAGAGATTCAGCTAAGGCAGATATGGCAGCTCGTGGAATATGGCTCAGGCCTCGTCTTCGGTACGACAAAACGCACCGTCGATGGGCTGCTTCAGATTGACATGGTTTTGCAGGCGAGCTGTTCACCGATACGGTGACGCTTGGCGACCTCACGCTCACCTCGCAAGGCCTCGGCGTCGCAGAGCTTGCTTTCGGCTTCGACGGGGTCGATGGAATACTCGGGTGCGGTATACATATTAATTTCCATATACTAGCAGATGTGGCTAAAGGCTCTGCAGAATCGGGCCCGTCGACCTGACCGACGGGACTACCTCAGGTGGAGACCTGGTTCCCACCGTACTCGACACAGCCTTGTCGGAGGGTCAGATCAGTAGCGAGGTCATTGGTGTTTCGTTCCAGCCCACCACCGAGCTTTCCGTCACCAATGGGGAGCTTACTTTCGGGGGTACTGATTCGAGCAAGTACACAGGAGACATTGCCTATGTGTGAGTTTATCCCATTCCCGTGCAGTTGCAAGTCACTAAAGCACATTCGCGCGCTGCGATCCAGCCCCGTCACCTCGACTTCCCCGGCGTCGAGCTACGTAGGTATCGACCAGTCTATCACGTATGGTTCGAGTGGTACCACCATCCTCTCGTCCACTGCTGGAATCACTGACACTGGAACTACACTCGTCCTGATCGCGAGTGGTGAGTGTTTTGCCTCCAAGTAGCTCAGGATATCGCTAACATGATCTGTCGATAGACGCGCTTGCCAAATACCAAGCAGCAACAGGAGCTGTGCCCGACTCAACCACGGGCTTGCTGAAGATCACTCAAGAGCAGTTTGACAACCTTGAGAGCTTGTTCTTCCACATCGGCGAGGTTAGCGCGTATGGATACTTGCAGGCACAGCTTTCTAGACTCACCGTCCATCGATGCAGAACACCTACGAGTTCACCCCGAACGCACAGATCTGGCCTCGTTCGGTAAGTGCGGCTGCTGCGGCCATTGTTGTGATTATAAGCTAACAAGCGCATGTGTAGCTGAACACAGCTATTGGCGGCGACGCAGATAGCATCTACTTGATCGTCGCCGACCTCGGGTCTGACTCGGGCGAGGGCCTCGACTTTATCGATGGCTTCACCTTCCTCGAGCGTTTCTACTACGTGTGGGACGTGGAGAACACCCGCGTAGGATTTGCAACGACCGAGTTCACGGACGCTACGACAAACTGAGACCTCCATAATTACTACAGAGAGGACGGATTGGACGGGAGACTACGAAACTACGGATACCTTCGGACTTCAGGATCACTCATTGTGTTGTAAACTGGGTTGAATGATGGTCACCTTTGGAACACTCGTGGGCTGTAGGCAGTCACGCCTTTCTCGTATGGTTTAAAATTTCTCCCTGTGCACCCGCGTCGCCCTATTGTTCGTGCGGCCCGACGTTCTTGTCTGACGCACTCACGCCCCGTATTTGATCAGATGCTTGGAACTATTTTGCCCATTTCACCCGCTCGCCATCGACGGCTAGTAGGTGGTACGCTTGACTGTCAGCCACAGTGTTGCTCGACATACATACGAATTGTTGCACACTATACTGCGGTTGCGAGCTATCGAAGGCACCTGGGTACGCGAGTGCACGTTGACGACTCCGAGACGATCCTCACGTGTGACCGATCGTGCAACCGATATGGCTTTGACAAGTTCGGAGGGTGAACTAGGGATGCATCAACGCCATCCTCCCTTCTCCACGTTCCTCTTGATTACCTTGATCATCGTCTGCGTTGCTCCGATCCCATGAGAACTCGGGATGCTTCATCGTTCTGGCAGCAAGCTGCTCAGCCCATGCCCATTGTAACAAGCCAATCATATACCGCGACAAACCGACAAAACAAAGCGCCATCACGGGACAACTTAGTACACTATGATGAATGCCGCGCATGAATGCATTGATCATGTGGCGCGAGATTGTTGCGCTCTCAAGGAACCGAATGCAGCTGTTCCTTGCGGATGATTTGCGAGAATATCTCGAAGGCCGCTTGAGGTTGGAAAGCAGGCTATGCAAAGAGGAAGATTACTTCAGGTAAGCCTTCGGAGAAACAGGTAATAGCCATACCACTTCATGCCCAGCCTCATACACCCGACTGATGGAAGTAAGCGATGAGATCCGCGCTCAATCATTGCCAATGACGGCAGGCAAGAGAGGACGTACGCAAACGAGAAGTTGTCGACGTTCTGGATCGCCGCGACGGGCTTGCCGTGAATCGTCATGTTCGTGAACGGGGTGCGATGAAGCGTCTCGTTCCCGTACCAATCCATCGCAAGGACAGAATGGTGGCCTCCGATCCAGTTGCAGCTAGACATGGCCAAGTCGGGTCAGTACATGCGCGTGCGTTGCCTCTGCAGATGATATCAACGTACTTGATGTCAGCATCGCCGGCCTACAATGTAATGCGTCAAGAGACGGCGAAAGGTAGTATACAAGAAGACACGTACCCAGATGAGAATCTTCAGCCTAGAGTTCGCCAGCGCAGCAAGCTGGGGTAAGAGTGTGCGCGCATCGTCGCCCGTTCGGCTGAACTGGCTGTCAACAGGGTTCGAGCACTCAGAGTACCGCGCCTGGGCGCCGATCTTCTCCATGATGGTCGCGTTGCGGAGGAACTTGACATAGAATTCCGGGGGGATTGGGTTCGGCGACGAGGCGTTTTGCCTCAGGTCGTCCGAGTCCCTATCTCCGACGGCGGGAACGAACACGTTCTCGATCTGTGTATGCATATGAGAGTCAGACTCCAAGTCATTCGCTTCATGAGAAAGCCATTGACGTACACAGAAATCGTCGGCTGTCCTGCAGATGCTGTTACTGTCGGGGGACTCGCCTGCGGCATAGCACGCGAGTTCTTGGTCCTTGCATCCTCCCGGCCCAAAGAAAGACTGGTTGAGCTGCGCGAGGACTTCATCGCTCTGCAGCTGTCCGTATCCAGGAGCAAATGTTGCGAACTCGACATACGCCTCGTTTTGGATCAGAGGATCGTACCACCCACTGGGGTGGCCCGGCCGTCAGTAGCCGAGGTATGAGCTGGGAGAGAAACGGTCTTTACTTGTTGATCATGAGCGCGCTGACGTTGATTTCTTCGCCTTTGAGCTCGCCGTTGCGTATCTTGGTGTTCTGTTCATCGAAGTATGTGACAAACTCTGGGCCGTAATGTCCGCCATAGCTCTCCGTTGCGAATATGAACCTATCACAACACGTCAGCGTGCTTTGCCAAAGACCCAAAGAGGTTGCGCACTCTCGGCTTTGGAACTTGGCAAACTCTTCGCTCTCGAACAACACTTGAAACGCTGTCCAGACAGCTGGAGCGGCCGCGAACGTGCTGTTCACATCGATGGTTCCAAATGAAAAGCCAGTCCCGATTGGCTGGTCGATGTAGATGACTAGGACGTCGGATCAATCATATGGTCGCTGCAATCTGAATACTGGCATACTGTTGCTGAGATTGTTCCAGCTACACAAGCAGATGTGTCAGCACACTGAATCGGCCTGAGGAGAGTGACCGTGCACCGTGTACCTGAAAGGGTTAAGAACGGTAGTTTCGCCATCAGGATTAACTTGGCACGGGCCATGTTCTACCGATGTGCTTGTCAGCGACCATGGACTGCTTGCTATAGGGATAGTATACCTTGGAATAGCCCAATCATGGAAGAACATCCGGGACCACCATTAAGCCTGTTCGACTTATGAGTACATGTCAACATAGACTACATCACACGCCGATACATGCCAAAGAGTGAAAGGGGCAGTCTCAGGGCTTTCGCGCGCTTCAAAGAACCAGAACCACTGTACGAGCATCGAAACGTCAGCTTCTGATGCTGCACAGGAATGTTCAAGTTAGGCCTACCATGGACATATTGGTTCCGACATCGACATAGCCAGATAGCTGTCCCACACCAGGCGTGGTCTCGCAAACACCGGAGTTGCGCACGAATTGAAGCTTGACGTCCTGTTGTAGATTCGACGTGAATTCTCCACGGAAAGACTTGAGTGTCCCTTCACGGGGAACCGCCGTAGTGAGAGCTGCTGTGGAGGCAGTAGCCCCTACGAGCGCACTTGCAATGAAGCCTGAGTAGGAGAAGAACCGCATGGCAACGTCAGTGGTCTGGAGGCAGGGGCCGCAGGACGGAAAGCGGCCCATTTTGAAGCCCGTTTTATACGTACTTGTTCAATCCGAAGCGAATTGTATGCGCCGGTACGCGCGATGCTGGCGATCATCCATCAGGGTGGGAAGCCAAGCCCCCACAAGACTGTGGCCTGCATGGTCCGGGATCCGTAAATAGCACGACGGTGGTGGAAGCTGGTGGTCATGCATGGTGAGGATCATCTAGAAGTACCTGCTGTTGATAAGACCATGAATTCGAAGGCGCCGATAGGCGGCCAGCATGGCGCTATAGCTATGCCCCGGCGAATTGGCAAAGTGATTGAAAGGGATGTCTTGACCTGAAAAGTATCGTGCAGTTCAACCAGTCCTGTCATCCAGACCCAGGGGATAGTCAATACTAGTCATACAGTTACCGTGTACTACTACTAGCGCAAGGTCAAGCTCAAGTCCGATAACGAAGACTGCCGCGTTCTGCAAGCGCTTTGACCACGTGACGTACGGATATCGACTGAAAGGCGATCCGATCATTCCGAGCTCAAGTCTCTAGATCTTCAAAGCTTCATCGGCTTTGTGAAGTTTGTCTGTCCCACCAGTACTGCTGCATTGACTGGGCCAGTTGTCGAATGGCCGGGACACCCCAGCATACATATCGCTATCAAAATGCCGTGGCTCAATACCTAACCGTCTCTCCGCATGTAGGCATTCCGCTACCTCCGAACGAAACGTCTTCCTCAGTGACGTACCTGAAGCGCTTAGTAGGGACATATCGCGCCGCTCACCACCGCGTTGGAGAGGAGAGGGTCGGTCTTCTAACTGCCGCGCAAAGTCAAGGCTCAAGTGAGGCATTAATATTCTAACTCGCCAACCACATCTCCACTCTCCTCAGTACGGGCAGCAAGAACGATCCCACTGGCCATGGATCGGGTCTTGCCGTCTCCGCCGCCATTTACCCTGACAGCGTTGCGACGGTTGCCATTTGCACAGAGAATGAGAACCAATTTCTCAACGGAGACAGCACTGCCGAGAGTCCGAGACCACGCAGTACTCAAAGTTACGGCCAGTAAATGCCAGTGGTTCTGGCTGGTCTACTCCTAATCCAGCCCGCGCGGCAAACGTTCATGCTACAGCGATGTCACTTTCGAACAGCACGTGTAGGACGTCGGCGACATTCACGGTAACCTCCTCTCCATGTCTTCTCAAAAACGGAACGATGTCTGGTCGAATTGATACACCAAGATCGAAGTCTTACGAGGTTGCTCGAGTACTTGCGGGAGAGGGTCGAGTCCTCAAGCTACATAGCCCAGATCCGCGACGACGCTATGGTCAAGAGCGCCCGGTCGATTCTCATAGATGGCACTCTCGGCCTGCAAGACATCTCGGAACTGTTCGCAATTTCAGCAACAAGAAGACAGTGCATGCCGAGGCCTCTCTGGAGGCATTGGTATGTACTGTTAGGCAGGGAAGTGATGCGCGGCTTTGGGGACAGGGCGATCGCAATGAGTCCCTTCGGACACTCTTCTCTGTAAGCTGCTGCCTATTCCCTTGCAATAGATATCAAGTATGCACAGCCCGCTTCTGCCGCCCCCATCGGTGTCAGCAAGAAGTGCTGTTACAGTATACATCATGCAGTGTCATTGATTCCCAGCTTTCACAGTCGCAGACCAGTTACAGGTTCTTCGACGGACTAGCACTCCGTCGTGTAAGTAATAGATAAAGCGAATCAGTACTACTATAATACCCCCATGAGTCAAGCAGAACAACTATGGACGACGAGCCATCAGAGGACCTCATATGCACTGGACGTGGGGTATGGATGATGTGAACCACGCTTATGCGGATCGTTTCCATTGCTGAAGCCTGCCAGTGATTGAATGTGCTGGATGTTGAGTAGGAGTGAACCAGAACGGCTGGAGCAAATGCGAGACGTCAACCAAGTTTGTCTCTGTAAATCTTGCTGGCATTAGGCGATCTCCGTTGCCGACCTACCGCAGCACACTCATGGGAGCGCCACACCAGTGCTACACCGTGTACCATATCTGCCCGGCAAACTCTCCAGATGCTTGCCTGACTCTTCTTTCTCCACATGTACAACCTCCAGTGACCGGGTTTTCCTGTCTCACGCGTTAGAACTGCATTAGCCTCTACAATGGTCGGGCTCTCTATCTCTCAGATTCTCGAAGTCGCTCGCAAGGTTATCCTCATCTTCGAGCAGCGTAAGCTCAGGTGCTGTCTGATGGGCAGCGTCGCGAGCTACCTATACGGAGTCTCCCGACAGCCAAACGTCAGTCCCGACCATGCACACATCGCGTTTCATCTCTAATACGAGAGTGTGATGCAATGCAGGACGTCGACATAGTCGTTCTGTCAACGGTATATACCCAGGAAGCTCTCAAAGAGATGCTCGTGCACGACGATCAGCAATTCCAACTCGTGCGCTCGCGCAACCCCCGCGCTACGTACCGCGTGCTGTGGTACAGGATCCCGGGGACGTACCAGCGCTGCAAAGTGGACATCCTAATCCCCGGCATCCTGAACGTCCCCGCCGTGCAATACCGGTACATCATCTCGTCAAAGCCGCACTACCTTCCCCTCATGCCGCTCATCCCGCAACTGCTGTTGAAGCTGCAAGGGTGGGCAGACCATCGGGTCTCACACCGGTCGGACATGCGGGCGAAACAATACATCGATGTTCGCGACGTCGACGCGCTTCTTGAGATCGTCTGTCGCAAGAAAATGCGAATCGACGATGAGGACGTGAAGTGGGTGCCAGCGGATATGTTGGCGGCCGCGACGAGCACACTCGGGAGATATGTCGTCGTGGCGTCCCCGCATAGTCTCGGCCGATGGAGGGCGTTAGGATTCACAATCCCCGACGGAGGTTCCCTGTCCGCCTAACTAAGTCAGTAGCGAGCCATATAACATATTGAGATCTCAAGCTTACCTCTACCGTTAATAGCGAAGTTCAGGGGGAATGGCCACATCCATCTCACGCCAGATTGTGCACTTCGCGGCCCTGGGAGGGCTCTCAGTGCCGGTCGCACAACCTTGCGATAGATTTATTAGCGTTTTGGACCGGCACAAACAACAGAAATTTGACGCTACATTCACCTTGTTAAACCTGTACGCCTCAATTACCTTGTAAGTGCAAGCTTCTGGTTTCACATGCGTGTGTCCAGCTCGCTGTGGGTAGCCGCGTGAATGACAGAAAGAGAGACGAACATACTATATGTAGTCACAAAGTGTTGAAGCAGTTCACGATTTGGGCCGCGCGCGACGCGCGTGATTTCCCGTAGCGCCGGGCGCTAGTTAGTATCCGGCACCGCCACCTCCGCGAGTCGCGACGATTCTGCTTGAAACTCAGGCTGGACTGGACCAGTATCATCAGCATCGGGTGTTCCACTCCATCCCTCAAGAGACCTTCAGCCCAATTCTCGAAGATGATTGCCAACGCGCTCAGGGCGAGAGGGATCCGTCCTCGAGCCTCCATCTTCCGCTGCCTTAGCACTCAATCTTCCGCGATAGTTAACAGCACTCGGGACGCGTTGGCCTACGGCGGTCGCTCGTATCCCTATGTCTGGCTGCGAGATTCCTGTCAATGCCCTTCATGTGTACATCCATCAACGCGACAGAAACTTCACAAGACCTCTGATATCCCAACTACGGTTCAACCCCGCCAGGACGGCATAGAGGTCTCGGCCGATGGCGTGCACATCACTTGGGATTCTGGACATCGTTCGCATTTTACTCTGGACTTTCTAGACCGCTACGCCTCGCCACAATCTGTACACTCGTTTCATCGCGACGTCGACAGGGTAGAGTGGAACGTTCAGAAGCTCAAGACAGCTCGGGATCTCTTTCTACCGTATGAAGCGCTCAACACACCCTCTGGATTGCTATCGGCCATTACCCAGTTGACACGCTACGGTCTCTTGTTTGTTACCTCGGTTCCGAACGAAAAGACCTCTAACAACGATTGCGAACTGCGCAAGCTTGCAGAACGGTTCGGTGAACTCCGCACTACCTTCTACGGCGAGACCTGGGATGTGAAGAATATCAAGAATAGTCGCAACATTGCCTACACAAATATTGACCTAGGATTGCATATGGATCTTCTGTAAGTCACATGTTCGTTTGTTGTCTGTTTGGGATTCCAATTGCAGTTGGCCTCGGTCTCGAGAAACGTGACAGACTGTGGTAGATCTTTGTGGATAGCAATCTTGCGCTCCGGTTGAACCGCCAAACGCTGACCTGAAATAGTTACTTCCAGCATCCGCCGCGTTACCAAATTCTCCACTGTCTGCGCAATTGCGTTGAAGGAGGCCAGTCTCTCTTTGTGGACGCCGTCCATGTCGCGTCCAGACTGCGCACCCTAGACCCTCAAGCTTTCGATATCCTTGCTTCAACGCCGGTAGCATTCCACTACATTAATGATGGCCATCATCTCCACTACTCGCACCCGACCATTCAACTATCTCGTGTCAATGAAAGAGACGCTGCCACGCCGACCATCGAATTCATCAACTACTCGCCGCCGTTCCAGGCGCCGCTCTCGCTGCGAACGCCCTCTGCGTTCTACCCTGCTCTTCAGCGCTTCGCATCCATGCTGGAGGATCCTGCGGTCAGATTTGAGTACTTGTTGCGCGAAGGCGACGCGGTTCTCTTTGACAACCGGCGAGTGCTCCACGCCAGAACCGCTTTCCACGAGCGGCCCGGTGGCGGAGGTGCGGATGGAGAGACCAATCGGTGGCTGAAGGGCTGTTATCTCGAGGCCGACGCTGTCCTTGATCGCGGTCGAGTGCTGCGTGAACAACTCGAGCGATCTGAATGAAACGTATGGTCTTCTCCAAGTTCTATCGGCCGCAAATTTGCCCAAACTGACTGCCGAACTCTTTAGGTGTATAGCACTGTATCATCAATTGCAGCGCACATGTAGCACCGAAAGTCCTGCCATCGACATAGCTGAGCATCTGCTGTTCTTCACGGAGCATAGCGCCTTCATGCGACACGGTTATCTATTGCAACGACTGTCGGACTGTCGGAAGTCCTGACGGAAGGTACGGGGTGCCGTTGCCTGAAGATGCCATAGGATGACGATAGGCTATGAATGGCCATATCGTCTTCCTATGAGTTATTCCTCAGCGTCATGGCACCGAACTGCTCCCCGAATCACCATTGCATGCCGTAGATTAGGCCTCACAAGAGTGTGTGATGATTCAGCGCTCATTCTCACCGCCATTTATGTTGTTTGGACTCATCTGTTGCGAGGTTTCCGCGAACGTCCTCTGCTTCACACGACGCACCTGTCGACAGCCCTTCCGCAATCAATGCTACCGCTATCTGAAACCTCCCAGCTCACAGAGCTCATGATGTCATGGCAGAAGGCCGTACGTGCTCCCCTGCTCGGCCTACTTGCGGGACCGAGTAGGGTCGAGCGTTTCCACGCTTGATAGGAGGTATGCTTCTGATAACGCGTACCCAGTTGCTGCTGCTCACGTTCTGCTCCTTCGTGACCATTCACAGATCATGCGTCATGAGAGCGCATCCAGACCTTCCCAGGCACCCTTTATCTTGCATGAATGCGGCGGAGGACTTGGCAAGTGCGGAATAGCTAACCAGTAGATTTTCCCGTCTTGACATCCCAACTATTTCAAGTTGGGTCACGATAGGTTTCATGACAACATCAGCGATGCTTCGTGCACAGTCAGTGTTCGCTTGATTGTCTGGGAAGAGCATCACCGGGAGCGGTTCAGCGGCTATATGACCACTGACGCAGGAAGAGCTCCGTCGTGCAGCCTCAAGCACACGGCATTCACGCTCTGGGCTGGTCTAGTGCTCCTACCCCGCTCCATCTCCACGCCGGTCACCTAACCAGGCACCATTCATACCACCATGTACGCCGGCCTCCGTCTCGCCTCGGCTCTCTTGTGTATCCTCGCTTTGGGCTTCCCACAGCCTGGCGCCGCACTCGTCGTGCGGAATGCCTCCCCTGTAACGTTGCCCATTGCCCGGCGCCTGAATGTTACTGGTGCTGCGAACCTGGTCAAACTTGACCAAGCGAGAGCCAAGGCGTTCAAGAGCCGATCCAAGGCGCAGATTGGAAAAACACAGCGCGCCGACGTCTTCAATACACCGATCACCAACGAAGCGGTCGACTACGTTGCTTCCGTGTGTTCGAGACGTCCGTGCAGTCTGACAGTAGTACTCACCACTGTCTTCACAGGTTGGCGTCGGGAGCCCGCCAACCGAATGTAAGCTCGCAGTAACCTATCGGTCTCCGGACGTGCTGATCATAATCCTCACAGATAGCCTGTTGATCGACACTGGCAGCTCGAATACTTGGGTGGGCGCGGGGAAGGCATTTGTACGAACCAGCACCACGAAGGCCACAGGTAATCTGGTCGTAAGTTTCTAAGCCAACAAATCCGACGTTCGTAGGCTTATATCAGTTCGCGTACTGCTATTAGTCAGTCACCTATGGTTCGGGCTTCGTCTTCGGTATGTCCTATGTGCACAACCGGGTATACCCTTGCTCAATTGGCCCGCTATAGGCGAAGAATTTACCGATCAAGTTACATTGGCTCCCGGACTTGTCATACAGGATCAAGCTATCGGCGCTGCCCTTGAGAGCCAAGGATTTGACGGCGTGGATGGCATCATTGGGTCTGTCTGCACCCGAGACTCAATTGTAATTTACTGATTAGTGTGCTCCAGCATTGGCCCAGTGGATCTCACGTGTGGTGAGTAGCGCATGGCTTGAGGTTGGAAGACCATATTCCCTGACTCATATGGTGAAGGAACGCTGCTCCCTGCTGTGACGGACTGCATTCCCACCGTTACGGACAATGCCTTCACGCAAGGTTTAATCCCAGCCCATGAGATTGGTATCTCATTCGCTCCAACGCAGTCGCTCGAGGCCACGAACGGCGAGCTGACGTTCGGAGGCATCGACGAGAGCAAGTTCACTGGTCCACTGAACTTCGTGTACGTTTCTTCTCAATTGTGGTGCCTGATCTGTTCTCATTTGAAAGGAAGGCCCATTACTTCAACGTCACCCGCAAACGAGTTCGTTGGGATTGACCAGTCGGTCACATATGGCTCCGACGGCACTGTCGTCCTCGCGGCCACTTCGGGAATCACCGACACGGGAACCACTTTGCTACTGTTGGCGAGCGGTAAGTGAGCCTCAATGAAGGGTGAACGTGTTCAATAAAACCTTCGCTTGACAGATGCCTTCGCGACATACCAAAATCTCACCGGAGGCGTCCTCGATAACGATACCGGATTACTGAAGCTGACACCGGCTCAATTCGCGAACCTACAGAGTTTATTCTTCCACATCGGAGAGGTACGTCGCCCTTGATCGATGATGACCGGCTCCACGATTGAAGCGCCATTACCCGAATAGACTACCTTTGAGTTCACACCGAACGCACAACTCTGGCCCCGCGCGGTACGTCTGCTTCTTGCGCCTCACTTCACGCTCGGCTGACACCTGCGTAACATATGTAGCTCAACACTGCCATTGGCGGACAGGAGGACGCAGTTTATCTCATCGTCAGTGACCTCGGCAGTCTCAGCGGCGAAGGCCTGGATTTCATCAACGGAATGACGTTCCTGGAGCGATTCTACTATGTCTTCGACATCGCCAATAGCCGCGTTGGCTTTGCCACGACCACGTTCACGGATGCAACCACGAACTGAAGGAAATGGTCGAGAAATAACATGGGACAGCGTGATTGGACCAAAGTCGCGCACTACGAAATTCTTCCTGCTATGTATCAGTATAAGTGTTGTCTGCAGTCTCTTCTGAAAGACAATCTCGATACAGTGACTATCTTCCTCATATGAGATGTCTGACTGCCCATCGTACTAGCTCAAATTGAGAAGCTACAGACCACGAAACTGTTAGCAATGTGCGTTCCCGGTCCGACTCGATAGGTTCCCACCAGACAAACCGTCCACTTCGGGCTCCGTGCGCCAGCATCCCACTCGAATCAATGAACCACGATGTAACGCTGGTGGCACCGGATCCATTGTCCATGTGGCTCCCTTTCCCTCCGAGACGTTGTGTCATCGGGCGTCTCATGATGGTCAATGTCTCAGATGTACGCCAGGTATGACCTTGCTACCGATGTGACGACACTTTCTTAATTATCTGACCAATTCCTCGTGAATTCGAGTCTCTCACGTCGCTGGTATAGATGATGTCATATTCCCTCACATCCCTGCTGCTAAACGCTGCCGACATAGGTTCTGCCGCCGCCGACGTCTTCGCGGAAAAGTTCTTCGGGGTCATTTGGCTCTTCGCAGTCTCGGAGCGTCCTCCTACTGGCCTGCTGTCGGACTGCCAACAGGCAATACGATGCATTGTGCGAAATCCCTTTCGGCCGGCTCAGGGACGAGCGGGTGCCATTTCCTGCACCAATAGCAGGGCGACCATGCGCAGTCAACGTCCATGAACCTGCCGTCACTCGCTACAGCGGCACTTGTATGTACGTCTGCACCCGATAGGTAAAATGAGGGGAGAACGTATGGTACTGAACACCGTGTATGTCAGCGGAGAGCTCTTCTCATGACGCTACGACGCTTCATGAGAAGTCCCTGCGCTGCTATATGAACATCGCCGAGCTCAACGCCGCACTAGCTTCATCCGCGGTCTTAATCTCCGTGGTTGTTGGTCCCGCTCGCACTAGCCCCAGCCCAATTCGCACCGGCATCATGTTCACAGGGCTCCGTTTCGTCTCCGCGGCGTTCGTCGCCTTGTACTATTCCCTCGCGTTCGTGCCCGCGAACGCTCTGCACATCCGCAGGGACGCGTCTCCCGTGACCTTGCCGTTCGCACGGCGGTTCAATGCGACGGGCGCGACGAAGCTGCTGCAGATCGACCAGGCCCGAGCGAAGGCGTTCAAGAACCGAAACGCGCGGGCGACTCCCGACGTTGGAGCTCCATTCAACGTGCCCGCGGCCAACCAGGCTGTGGACTACGTGACAAATGTATGTAGCTGGCGGTATCATCTGGTGGAGTGGCCAACTCAATTACTTCCAAAAGGTCACGATTGCCGACAGGCAATGTGAGTGAATGATGCATTTGGCAGACAGCAAACGACACGCCGACGCCTTTGGGTCTCGCACAGTCACTCTTCTCATCGACACAGGGAGCTCGAATACGTGGGTTGGAGCTCGGCCGCTTGAGAACCCGTTCCTGCCGGGCGTCATGAGTTTGACTGGTAATGTAATGGTGAGTGGGCAAAAATCCGTAGTTCGAGAGTGCTCATAGTCTACGGAGCTCAATCACTCGACAGGACGTCACCTATGGATCTGGATTTTTCACAGGTACGCCATTTCCGTGAGATACATACATAAGAGGGACATATCGAAGGCGCCAACAGGGCTTGAGTTCTCCGACTCCATCACTGTGGGCAATGGCCTTACCATTGCAAACCAGCCCATGGGGTTTGCCCTTGTTTCCGAGGGCTTCACGGACGTGGATGGAATCATAGGGTGAGTAGTCCCCCACTCAATTGCTTGAACGATCGAGCTCATGACGCTGGCTTTCTAGGATCGGCCCTGCGGATCTGACGTGCGGTGAGTAACGACACAATCACTGAGGGCTTCTAACGAAAGCGGCTGAACCATTCGCATGTCAAGGCACACTTGTGTTCGGCTCGCAGTGCATACCTACTGTCACGGACAACGCCTTCAGTCAAGGACTCATACCAGAGCACCTCATCGGCATCTCCTTCGAACCAACGACCTCCTTGAACAACGCGAACGGCGAGCTCACCTTCGGCGGAACCGACTCCAGCAAGTTCACCGGCCGTCTGGAGTTTGTGTAAGTGTCCACGATCCTGCAATACGGCAATTGGGCGACTGATCGTGCGAGGCAGTCCGATCACATCGACCTCCCCTGCTAGCGAGTTCGTCGGCATTGACCAGTCCATCACGTTCGGATCTCCCAATGGCCAGACGGTTCTCCCGCTGACCGCTGGTGTGACCGACACCGGGACGACTCTCCTCTTGATTGCCAGCGGTGAGCGGGGACCTATTGACCATCGCAACGCGTTACCGACCGCTGAAACACATGCTCCGCTCGCTCAGATGCTTTCGCGACGTACCAGAACCTTACTGGGGGAGTCCTCGACCCAGCCACGGGATTACTGAAGATCACACCCGCCCAGTTCGCAAACTTGAAGAGCTTGTTCTTCCACGTTGGGTCGGTGAGCATCAGTGGATATCAGAGTGTGACTCCAGGACGAGACACTCACCGCATTCTATCGCTGCAGAATACCTTTGAGTTCACGCCCAACGCTCAGATCTGGCCGCGCGCAGTGCGTCTTACTATAACTCGAACCCGCGATGAGGACTGACGGTAGGCTATCCCTGTAGCTCAACACCGTCATCGGAGGGACGGACGACGCGATCTACCTCGTCATCAACGACATCGGCACACCCAGCGGCGAGGGGCTCGACTTCATCGATGGCATGACGTTCCTCGAGCGGTTCTACTACGTCTTCGACATCGCGAATAGTCGCGTCGGTCTTGCCAACACTCCCTTCACGCACGCGACCACGAATTGAGGGAGGAGGGAGTGGCCCGGATGCGATTTGGTACATACGCAGCATGCAGTTGAGCCGGACGATATGGATGTGTACGAGATTTGAATGGCACAGATTGCATTGCATTGTAAGCAAAATGCGAAGGTGGAGGCTCGTAGCATGTACAATACTGTACTCACTTGTGAGATCCCTGCCGCAGAAAACGAAAGAAAAATCTAACTGCATTAAGGGGGAATCGAACCCCCGGCGGGTCGATGGCAACGACCCAGGTTACCACTACCCCATTAATGCTGATGAAAGCCCCCGCTTGTTATTTACTCACTCATGAATTGCCGCGACACCACGCGCAACGACGAGCGGCCTGCTGCCGTTCAGGAAGACTTTCCTTCTCTAATCAACACAATCTGCTCGTCCTCAGCCTCCTTCGCGTCCCCAGCTTGTGCGGTCTCGCCCCGTTCGCGCGCCTCACGCTCCTCATCGCTCTCCTTCCAGCGCCGCTCATCGTAGTCCTCCGCGATCTTGCTGATCTCCTTCCGCAGACTCCTGGCCTCGTTCACGAGCTCAAGCCAGCGGTCGACGTCCAGCCCACGCGCTTTGTACAGCGCTTCCCGGCGTGCCGACACGGAGTGGTGGAGGACGGAGGAGTAGGACACTTCGCGTCCTCGGACGAGGAACCTGACGAGGAACATAGCATCAGCAGTAATACACCATCGGCCGGTTCTGGCTACACGTACCACATGTACCCAAGGATGACCATGGACAGTCCAGAGAGGTAGGTGATCGGCTCCATGATGTCCCATCCCAGATCCCAGAACGTCAGGCGCGCGACAACGCCCCAGTAAACGACGAGAATCCCGAAGCCGCCAACGGCCATCCTGCGCGCACCCCGATGAGCTTCGTCGTCGCACTGCTTCTTGATCTCTTCCATGTGCGCGAGCTCTCTCTCCACAAGCGCGAGCCGCCTGCGCAAGAACCGCGTGCGGTCCTCGAAGGAGGGGACCTCGACCGGGATCTCCGTGTGTGGCTCGTCCTCCCCCGGTGCGGTGATGCAGATGGTGAACTCGCGGGTTCGCGCAGCGTCGCGGATGAAGTCCGCCACGTCCGTCGAGTCAGACCATTCGATCGTGTAACCGCGCGGGGTGACGCTCCGGAAGGAGACGGTGGGCGTGTCGGGACTGAGGGAGGCAAGGATGAGCCTACTGACGTGCGAGAGCGGTTGCGAAGGATGCAGTAGAAACACTGTCGGAGGTGGTGACTTGGCATTCGCTGCAGTCGGTTTACCCTGATTGCGCCGGCGGTAGTGTTCCAAGGGTATGATGAGCTTGAAGATGTGCGAAGCAGTGGGTGCAAGCTTTCCTGAAATTGTTCGGGACGATCAGAGAGCCAGCTGTCGCCTTGTGTGTGGTATGAACGCTCACCTTTGCCTTCCGTCAAGGAGTCGAAATCTTCGCTGTCCAAACCGACGTCTTTTCCCGCCGCTTTGTTGGACTCGCCATCCTTCCACTTCTGCTTGTGCGACGCTTCAGCCAGGAATCGTGCATGGCTCACGTTTGTATTCTCGACTTCTTGAGGGCTGGTGGCAAAGGTTCGTCGAGACACGTCTATGCGTGTATGCTGTGGTGATATCCGTGGTAAAGTGCTGGGTATCGCTGATCGTGCATATGCGTGAGTCGCGAGGACAGAAGAGCATTGACGCAGTGGTGTGATTGATGTAGGAGTGTTCACAAATATTCGGAATGACAACAACATGTCCAAGGAGGAGCTGAAGGATGTGGGAGGTGGCAAAACATATCGCAGTGACGGTTGCGGTAGTGCGACTGCGTTGAGATGCGGAGACGGCGACAAGAGCAGCGATGACGTCGTTGGCCACTCCCGCATGCGATGCCACTCTGGGACATTTCCTCTCCAGATATGGCATTTCCCGGCACTCAGGCACTTGAGGTGTGGGAAAACGTCCGTGACGGTCCGTCTCCTCCAAGCCACTTAGCCAACGAGCTAGCTAGCTAGCCTCAAGGGGCTCGTTCACCACTACGAACCTCCATGACTGATGTAGGACGTGTCGAAATACCAAGGTCAGGGAACACCTTGCCCGGCATTAACCTTTAGTAAGGATGGTTCTGCATGTCCAGAAGAAAACCTCACAATATTCGTACAGTCACGCACAGCCTCAGATGGCCTCGGATATCTGGCGTCTCGCGATGTTTTCGACCGATGCGCAAGGGCCCGCTATGAGCGGGACGCGCTCTGCATCTATCACACACAGCCCTCACTCGGGCTGTATCCTACTGCCGCTCAGCTAGCAATATACACGCAGCACTCGGTCTCATGCTGCCTGCGCTCGGTGCGCTCGCGCTTATACAGCCGATGTAGCCGCTCTCGGCACCATCCTCCGTTCAATCCATGCTATGGTGCCAGGATTTATCTAGGACGTATGACCCCTCCCATCAATATTCAAATGGACTTTTCAACATTGCACGCTCTTGATTCGTCGATAATCCAAGTGGTCTGCCAACGGAAGTTGTGTCTCTAGTGTTCTCGCCCGGTGGTGCATTGGGCGATTAGTGTGATGCTATCAGCCCCTGCAACTCCGCGAGGTGGTATATAACGGCTTGCGCCACTGTTTGAAGCATCGCCTGCGATGGTATGTAGCTGCGGGGAGCGAGGGCCGAAGCCGACGACACGTCAAGGTAAGCAAAGAATCGGGCGATTCGCGTACGACAACCAACGCCTCGTTTCTTCCCTGTTGCTGCGTCGGCCGCAGGTGGATAGCGGCCATCTCGGACGTATTCTGCGCGCGTTCCTAACATTGTAGACGACCTCTGTCTTCCTGTGCATCACGCAGATCGCATTGCGTGAGCCGATCCCACACGGCCAAACACCCTCTTCTTATAGCCTGACGTTGATCCCGTACAAATCCATACCGCGAGCTATATAAGGAGGTATGTCAAGCCTTGCGACCCTACTCTTCGACCTCAAAACCTTCGCCGTACTCACCATGCGCATTCTCTCGTATTTAGGTGCTATCGGGACAAGCCTATATGCATTTGTTGTCCTTCTAGTTGTCCAAGCTACTACAATCCCTCGTGCAGCGGCATACCACCCAGTTCGCGGAGAATTTGCGTCGAAAATTATACAGGATGGCAAGCTCAGTTATGTGCGCAACTCGGGTGTGTGTGAAACCACTCCAGGCGTAGGACAGCTGTCGGGATACATCGACGTCGGAACCAACATGTCTATGGTGAGATACTCAGGATGCTTTACTCATCTTCGGGCTGGCTCATGCTGTTGTCACCAACAGTGGTTCTGGTTCTTCGAGGCACGACATGACCCCGAGAACGCTCCGTTCACTCTGTGGTATATTTACATGCTCTCATGTTGCACTCCTCGGTCTCTGAACGCACAATTCCTTTTAGGATTAATGGTGGACCGGGTACGACATCTATGGAGGGTGTCTTTCAAGGTGAGTCGTCTAATTCCTTGCCAGGTGTCTTCCAAAATCGAAATGCTAAACTCCCAATTTCAGAGAATGGGCCATGCCATGTCAATTCCGATGGAGAAACCACTACACTGAATCCTTACAGGTGCGCGGCGCTATGATGTTTCGCTCTCTTGGCTGATGTCACATTTGCATAGTTGGAACAATATCAGTAATAGTACGTCAACACCCCAAAGTACTGAGTGTCGTGACTGATATACGTTGCAGTCATATACATCGATCAGCCTATTGGGACCGGCTTCTCGTACGGTACTATAGACGTCAACAGCACGTTCGCAGCGGCGCCGGTGGTATGGACAGCCTTCCAGGTACTCTTCGAGAGCAAGGAATTTGCAAAGTTCCAGAGCCGGGAGTACGTAGCATAGCCCCAATTTCCTCAGAGTCGTCGCTGATGTATCATCATAGGTTCGTCTTCGCAACGGAGAGTTACGGCGGGCATTACGGTCCCGAGTTTGTCACGTATTTCGACGAACAGAACGCCATGATCCGCAGCGGACAGCTCAAAGGAGAGTATATCAACGTCAGCGCGCTCATGATCAACAAGTACGTACATTGCCCACACCTGAGCACCTCGCCCATTGACGGAAGTCCTCCAGCGGGTGGTATGACCCACTCATTCAGAACGAAGCATACGTCCAGTTTGCCACGTTCGCTCCTGGATACGGTCAGCTACAGAGCGATGAGGTCCTTGCGCAACTCAACCAGTCTTTCTATGGGTCCGGGGGATGCCAGGAACAGGAGCGTGCCTGTTACGCCGCGGGCGAGTCTCCAGAGAGCAATGGTATCTGCGCCCGGGCGGATGCCTTCTGCGTATGTCTCCCATGTCACCCGACGAATGTCCTTCCCTCATATGCCCTTGATCAGATTGAGAACGTTTTTACCCCTGCTGTGGGGGATAGAGACTCGTTGGACTTGCGACAAAACGGATCGTCGCTGAACCCCTTCCCTCCGGAGTTCTTCATCGATTTCCTGCAGAACGCGACGATCATGGAGAGGATTGGTGCCAAGGTGTGTTCACAGTCATCTATCGCTCCCTCCGGATCGAACGTGACATCCTTGTAGACTCCGTTCATGGACGTGTCCATAGCTGTCGAGCTACAATTTAATAGCACTGGCGACGATGCGCGGTCGCTACTACCTCAGCTGGCGGCGTTGGCCAACTCGAAGCTGAAGATCCTAGTCTGGGTATGCGGTTCTTTGCTTCTACGCCTTCGACATATCGTTAACTCCCCGTGCTTAGGCTGGTGATGCAGATATCAAGTGCGTGGTCCCATATTTCGCTTACGCCAGCA
The DNA here is from genome assembly GCA_008973685.1 of Trametes sanguinea. Taxonomy (NCBI): domain Eukaryota; kingdom Fungi; phylum Basidiomycota; class Agaricomycetes; order Polyporales; family Polyporaceae; genus Trametes; species Trametes sanguinea. The sequence continues at coordinate 102,906 of WAHA01000025.1, forward strand.
ACAAGCGCTAACGCGGCACATCACATAGCTGTAACTGGCTCGGAGTGCATCACTCGATGCTTGCCATGGATTGGTACGGTAACGAGACTCTCCATCGCACGCCCTTCAAGAACATGACAATCCACGGTAAACCCGTTGCAGCAATCCAGAACGTTGACAACTTCTCGTTCGCGTACGTTGTATAAGCGACATGCGCTCACTGGTAACTTGAACTGACCCTGGTATGCAGACGTGTCTACGAGGCTGGACACCAAGTGGTACGGCCCTGTGCCATTCTCCCGTGTTTTGGGTAACAACACTGACTCTTTCTCTTCTCAGCCCGCATTCCAGCCCGAGGCGTCGTTAGAGATATTCTCGCAGATCGTCCGCAAGGAGCAGCTGCACTCGATCCCGTGAGCGAGCTCGCTGACGAGTGGTGCCTGTTAGGGTCCTCGGAGACGTTCGAATGCCATGCGACAGGACGGCAGGAGTGGTACGGGCCGAGTTTACTCACTCTTAGTGAGAAGAATGCGAGGTCTGTATGTTATATACATCTAGTACGCGAGCCCCCGAGCCCCTTGCCACATCCCACGACAAGCCAAAAGCGGCAGATTGCGAACGCAACAGATATCGATTCTCGTTGATACCAACCCTTAGACCACTGTCTGTGTTGCGTGTACGTTCTGGACTGAGGCGTGTCTCTTACTGATGGAGACACACAGAGGCTCGGATCCTTATTTGCAGGCACCTTGAAGAGCTATGTCACTTCGGCTCCGAAGTTTTCCGTCCGCGCTGAATTTCACGATTCAGGGCGCGTTAGGACGCCGGTCGCGCGTCAAAGGCAAACACGCAGGTGGGCTTACCTGGGATTTGAGGAATCTGAGGTCGAAATCGGCCGCCTTGCTATCGTTTGCCTCCTAGCCATCAAGCATCAGGTCCGTTGGACGAGCGCGGACTGAACGAGCACTCACGCTGTCAATGGGTGCGGGATAGGTTTGAGATACATCGGTGCCGCTGGCAGTGGAGTTGTTGAAGACCAGACATCTAGACGACAGGTCGATGCCGTTGGTGTTCGTCAGGGTGTGGCGAATGTTCAACCTGGAGTGAGTGTCAGTACCAATTCTCGCAATGAGAACTATCACTATCACATACGTCGCTAAGAGACAGTTGGTGTATACTGCAAACACGGTCAGTGACAAGCCGGTGTGCATGCATCGTGAGACTCACGCTTGTTCTCCGGCAGGACGAACACCAAGAAAATGAAACGATCGGGCAACGCCAAGGACTATGTAGTGGAATACCATGAGTCAAGCTCAATATCACAGTTGATCATCAATATGAATCACCGTAGTGAGATGGAGGATCTGACAAATCCTATCGCGACGCGTCAGCGTGTGCATGCAACGGAGCATCCTTTGCTCACGTTGTGAGAAGACCACGTTGAATGGCGTATACCATCAACTTGTCGATGAGTCGATTGGATCTATAGAACGCGTCCGTCAGCATCACATGAACATGGCGATGAAGAGTGAGCGAACTTACTGCTTCACTCCTGAGCGACCGGTATGCAGGAAATAGCATAGGCCGCCTGCGATCAAGGCATCGCAGAGGGAGCTACACCCATTGCATACTCCGATTAGAATGCGAGCTTTGACAGTGCTGAAGACGAATACGCTGGGATTCATCTGCCTGCGCAATGTCCATGGTTAGACGGAGCACGGTGAAAAATGTATGCGCGGCCTACATCAATGCTGTAAGACCTGTATGCCGTGGATCAGGTTAGAGTTGAACCCAGTAATTGTATAGGATATGAACGCACCGATACCAGCACCTACCAGTAAGTTGGTCAAGAGTCAAGGTCTGCAACGGTATGGCCATGCGAATGACGCAAACGCACCAAAGTTGCTGAACGCAAGTAGAAACTGAGGACGTGATGAACGACACCCTCCTGTTTCGAAGTGAGGGAACTCACGATAAGAGCGGTGAAGACAATGTTCTTCCGGCTCACTGATTTTGAGCGATGATTCAAAATGAGACATTGCATGGAGCATTGCGATGCAATGGAAACTTACAGATCCAAAGGCGCTGGCCGAAGTAACTTCACACGTATAAGCAGCGCCGATGGTACGCACATCCTTCGAGGTGACGTACCATTGGACCAAGAAGGAGGTGGTTACCTAGAATTCTGGTGTCAGTGCAGGCAGGTGGTTTGCGACTCGCGATGAAGCGACACAGACTCCAAGACCGTTCTCAACCTTCGGATAACACCGTCAGCGAAATCATTGCGCTCAAGGGCCACATTGATGCATACCCTTAAGCTCCTGCGTGAGCATCAGCGTGTTGTCACATGGCTAGAACTAGAACATACTCGCCATACGATCTCCAATAGCTTCAGCGGGTTCAAATAGTCGTCCACAACATATGTGTACAGCCCGTGCACCGTGAGAATAGTGGTCAAAGTGTCGAGGCAGCTGCAATACGACACAATGGTGACTGGTCAGCACGTCAACACACGAGAAACTGTCGTGAGTCCCTACACGAGTACCGCAACCTGCGGAATAAGTAAGTTTATGAGACTTGACTGGCTGGAGACGCCGAGTGACTCACGAAGGTTTTGAGAACAGTGCTGTCGTTCACATAGCGGCGGTAGTAAATGTATGTTTGTAAAAGAGTGATACCGAAGAGGCTGCCAAGTCAGATGAGTAGGGCGTGCGATCTAAACACAAGCAACGAATGCGCTTACGCTGTCGCCAGGTTACACCCGATGACCTGGTATGCTAGGGATTCTTTGGTGGCAGAGATTAGGGCGGAAGGCAAGCCCAAATCCATCTTGGCAAGGCGACGTTGGTGCGAGCAGCCGTTTGCGTAGACATAGCTGAATCAGTGGCGGGCTTATATCCAAATTCCTAGTGCATTGGACTGAGCGTCTCGACCATTGCCCGCGCCGGCAGTGATGAGCGCCCTTAATCAAAGAAGGCCAGCGGATCCGACTTCCCGTACTTCCCGTGACTGAGAAGCGAGACTTTCAATGGGGTCCATGGTGCGATCCTGGGCTGGATACGCTTACAGAATGTCTCTTTGGCGGGTTGGATGGGCCTGCGCTCTGCGTTGAATACCGTGACGGTGTCCCGCAGGGAAATTGACATATGTCAATTAATGCACGCAGAAAGAGCCGCACGCCGTACCTGTAAGCACGCTGCACCAGCGGATAAAAGCACAAGTACGGGCGTTCCCTGCGGTCCGTGTGACCTAGTAAGGAGCTACACCCATTCCGTATCGCAACTATAGTTGACAATCAGCGCGGTGTGGCGCAAGCGAATGCAGGGCCGCTTGTCAGATACCCGTGCAATTTCCTCTTCCTGAATCCCGAGCGGATCACGGCGAGGCAGAGATTCCAGAATCGACGGAATTGCCCTATATCATGATGGGCGCAGCGCCGAACGGTCGTTGCGGCAACCTAGATGGGCGGGGCGCCAGTAGTACCCGGTAAGCACTCGCATTTTAGCAATGTTTGTGTTGCTTGAACCTCTCGCCGATGAGGAAACGCGCTACGTGCGAGTATATGACAGATGGAAGGTTAAAACATCGTTGTAAGCTGCCCTCCTGGGCCATAATTTGGAGAAGAAAGAGCCAGCAACTTGAACATGGTTGTACGCCAGCCGTGAAAGAGAGGCACTGGCCCGTTACCGCGAACGTAGCCGCGTGGCCTTGTGGGCGCCCGGCGCCGGCGCGTGTGAGAAAGGAGCGCCAATCATGATGATCCTGCCTTCTTACAGTATCGCCAGCTCAAATCCCCCGTCCTCCCACGTCCTGCGTTGCTCTACGCCCGTATGGCCCAAGTTCCTCTGCTATGGTACTGCTTGTGTTCAGGCTCGCCCAAAGGGTGAAGCGCCATGAACCCTACCAGGCTGGCAGGCTTCATGAGCGCTCATGTCTTGGATCTGAACTTGAGTTACCATCCAACGCTCGGGCACACTGGGCAGCGAGGGTGCTGCAGATCGGGTGACCGCCCAGGTACTACATGTCGTGCTTGCATGATCAAGCCTGAGGCCTGAGGCCTGATGCCTGAAGCTTGAGGGGCAAAGTTACTGTAGATCGGAGAAAGCACACGACGATCGCGGGAGTACGGTAGCTGTTTCTGATGCATGTCGAGAAATGGGCGCCGGTGTTTCAAGCCAGCACACGGTTTGAATGAACACAATTGATGGAGTCTCGGCTTTGCATCTGACTTCTTGACGGTGTCCAACTTCTACCGAGCTCGACTCTTCTTCGGCGCGGCCTCTCCCTGAACCCTAAATTCGCTGGCCTGTGCACACATAGCACACCGACTTGTGGAATCCTCTCTGCGAGTCTAACCACCATCTCCGTGCCAGTGCTACCTGTATCTATCCTGAAAGGCTGCTGCGAACATGGCGTCATCATTGAAATACACACCCATTGACGAGATACCCAAGGTGATATCATCACCTAGCAGAGTCTGTCGTCGCTCGAACCAGTCACCAATACTCACTTGAGCCCTAGATTCACCAACGCGCGAGGGATGCGTATCGTTCTGGGAAGGCCAAATCCATCGCTTTCAGGAAAGAGCAGATCGCCCAAGTAGGCTACATGCTGAGGGACAATGAGGAACGCTTCATCGAAGCCGCCAAACGCGACCTCGGCCGTCCTCCTCAGGAGACTCTCTTGTGCGTTACTTCCGCACCGAATCCGAATTTCGCTCACATGCCAACATTCAATATCGTGGTTTATAGCATCGACTTTGCCGCCGTGTACATTGACGTGAAGCTTATGTACGACAATGTCGAGAAATGGACAAAACCGCGCAGGGTCGGCTTCAACTTGAACTTCGCTCCTATGAACCCGCGCGTCAAATCGGAGCCGAAAGGGGTTGTACTTGCCATAGCGCCATTCAACGTGCCAATCTTCGTGCTCATGTCTCCTCTGGTAGGCCTCTCACAGACCCCATTTTGTGTATGGCCGCTGATAAATCATTGGTGTCGAAGGTTGGGGCTATTGCCGGGGGCAATGCTGTAGTGATGAAACCTTCAGAACAATCTCCTGCGTGTGCCGCGTTGATAACTGAACTCGTCGAGAAGTATCTCGATCGCGATATGTTCCATGTCATAAATGGCGCAGTCCCGGAGACGACAGCAGTAAGCGCCTCTCTATTCATCGTGTGCTGTAGTGGCGTACTAAGCGAGGGATGACAGATACTTGAACTACCATGGGATCACAGTGCGCTGCTGATTCTTTCTTGGACGTTAGACGAGATGCACTAACGTACTACCTGACTTGCAGTTATGTTTACAGGTATCATTGAATTGACAGGTCGAATGCAACGCTTGATACTGAATACCTCCTAGGAAGCACTCGCGTAGGTCGTGTAGTGGCGCAAGCGGCGGGTAAGCACTTGACACCGTTGACAATGGAGGTAAGTCTCCATGCACCTTTCAACGTGTGACGGACTCATGGACGTCTCCGTAGCTCGGTGGTAAGTAAAATCACGTCCTCCATTGAAGCAGATTGTCATCGTCATGGATAGGGAAGAACCCAGTCGTCATTGACCCCAGATGCGACGTTCGTCTGGCAGCTAAGAGGACCCTCTGGGGTCGTGTCTGTAATGCAGGACAGGTGATCGCAATTATGCCGCCACTGTCGTCAGATCACTGAGCTCTCTGTCATCGCAGGCTTGTGTATCTCCCGAGTATGTACTCGTTCCGAGAGAGTTTCAGGACACGTTCATTGAGGCCCTCCGTGAAGTGTGAGCCAGTGCCGTGTCTGGTCTGCATGCGCGTGTTAAAGGCTGTTCTTCTCATGGACAGATACAAGGAGTTCTACCCCGAAGGTCCCAAGAACTCTGATTCTTTCTCGCGCATGGTGTCCGAGGCCCATGCAGCTCGCATTAAGAGGCTTATCGACGAGACTAAGGGAACTGTCGTGTTCGGGGGCGACGCTGACATTCCTGAGCGTTATGTTGGGCCGACTGTCGTGAAAGACGTCAAGCCGGATGACGTGCTGATGTCCGAGTGAGTGGGGGACCAACTTGTATCCGTAAGCGTGCAGAACTGACGATGCGAATCCAGGGAGATCTTCGGACCGGTCCTGGCTGTAGTTCCCGTGAAGGACGTCGACGAGGCTCTGGAAATCATCAGGTCCAAGTATGTGCACTGGCATTCAGGGCGTGAGCGACATGATGACCGGTCTTGCCTTATAGAGACCATCCCCTCGCCGTCTACGTCTTCTCTCAAGATGATGCGTTCCTGAAGAAAGGTGCGTATTCAGTTTTGCCTTGCATACAAACCATGAGCTGTGCCATTGCTGACCGCACTGGCCAGTTTTCGAGAACACGGAGAGCGGGGCAGCTCTCGCCAACGAGACGTTCATCCATTTGGGAGGTGAGCGGTGCCTCTGATTGACATATCAGACCTCGTGTAGAACCCAGAACTCATGCATTGCCGTGATACTCAGTTCCTGGATTGCCTGCTGGCGGGGTCGGCGCTAGTGGATGTATGTCGTGTATTGTCCCGGGAATTTGCATCAGCTCACGCCTTGTTTTGATAGATGGATATTACACAGGCAAGGAGATGTTCGACCAGTTCACCCACATCCGCGTCACTCTGAACAATCCGAGCTGGTAGGCCCAAAACCGCTTCGTTGGCGTGATGTATGGCTGACATTCTAGCATACAGGGTTGATAAGATCGGATTTGGCTTCCGCTTCCCTCCGTACAAGGTATGCATGGCTTCACTTCAATCTCACACGTTGTCCGGGATACCTTGACACTGACGACACTCGCGTCTCACAGAAGGAAAACCTGAAGCAGTTGCGAGCTCTCTCGCCTGCACTTCCTCCCCGCCCCAAAGGGAAGAGCGACGGTAGTGCATCGAGCGTGAAGAGGTGGGATCTCTGGCTTGCGTTCGTTCTCGTCGGCGCGACATCGGTTTTGCTGACTGGATATGGTCGGGATATTGTAAAGTCATTGACGTCTGCATCTGCGTGAGAGTCCACGCATTTCGCAGCAGCACTGTTGTGATTTCTCTGGTGAAGTCCAGGGTCTGGTTTGGTGTCGGTGGTCGCTTTTGGAGTATTCTGTTAACATGGGCCGTCTCTACATGTCTACTAATGGTCACAGCTCTGATGTATCGAAACCATTTTGCGAACCCCTCGTCGTCGTCGTGGTCATGGCGTAGAATAGAGAGATTCATGCTATGCAAGTTGCAATCGGGACTCATCCATTCTCTCGGCCGGCTCGTACATGATCGTGCTTTACGACTGACGCGACTCGTTACGATCCCACATGAGACCGGGCCAACACGGCGTAAGTAGTACCCGCACTGCGAAAACTGCCGGGGCCGGTCAGGATGCAGTAGGGCGGACCGGCTATAGACGTTCTTCACTGAACAGCAACATCCGCTGCACAGTACTCATGAATCCGCGCGAGGACATCCCTGTGAGGCGTGACGAATTCCAACGGGTTTGCAAGTGAGGCCGGCATGAATCAGAGTCATCATCGCAGATGATGGTGGCGAGACCGCCACTGTAGCGGGGCATGCCCAACAAACAAGTATTCATATGGTGGCTGGTTACGGGTGATGGATGTCAAGACGACAGGCTGCATTCAATGAAGAGAGTGAAGCGCAGAGATAGAGAAAGATATTGAACAACGAACATCCCATGAATTGAAGTTGCACATAGGGAACGCGCCACTTTGGAAGCGTTCCGTTACGCGACCCTGGCCCTTAGCTGCTCCAACACAGTGCGTCCCGAACCAGTCAGCGTGGCCGTAACTGCGCTTGTCAGGAAGAGAGCGAGACAAATTATCCACCTGTTGCCACTTGCAGAGGCCTTCCCAGTAGGTCGCGGAGGCAGCGCTGGTGAGAGCGCGCGCAAGAACTTCTCATTCTCCTTCTGATCATCCGAACAAAAGTTGGGTAGGAGGACGTGTGTCAGAATACGGAGTTCCAGCAGGAAGTCTGTTCGCGTACCTTGTAGGGAGGGTAGCGGAAGCCAAAACCAATTTTGTCGACCCTTTCGCAATTGACAGTGTCAGCATCCCGCAGCGATGTTTGTGCCTGCCATAAACGTACCAGCTCGGGTTGTTAAGAGAGACGCGAATATGCGTGAATTGATCGAACATCTCCTTGCCAGTGGTGTACCCGTCTAAGCACCCTTCTGAGTTATTTCATGAGAAGCAGCTGCGTAATGTGAGACTCACATCCACTGGGTCCGATACCACCCATCGGCAATCCTGGAACTATTTGCATCGTATCATCATGCTATTCAAACAAAATAATGCCCAAGCTCACCTCCGGCACTGATGACCGTCTCGTTAGCGATCGCCGCGCCGCTTTCGGTGTTCTCGAACACTATCGGGATAATGGTTAGAAGGGGGGTAAGAAAAGCCACATGAAGAGCTTGCATGCCTTGGTTCAGGAACGCCTTGTCCTGAGAGAACACGTAGATAGCGAGCGGGCGGTCTCTGCATGATAGTGCAACGTATCACAACGCGCTCTGCCTCATATACCACATCTTTGCTCACCTTGATCGAATGATCTCGATCGCTTCCTCCACGTCCTGGACGGGCACAAGGGGAAGCACAGGCCCAAATATCTCCCTAGTTCAAAGGATGAACAAGGCAATAGCAGATCAAGAGCGTGACACTTACTCCGACATGAGCACATCGTCGAGCCCAACGTCCTTCACCAGAGTCGGCGCGACATATCGTTCGGAGACGTCCACGTCCCCGCCGAACACAATGGTGCCTCGCGTGCCATCAACAAGCCTCTTAATGCGCAAAACCTGTGCCTCAGAGACGATTCGGCCATATGAGCTTGAGTGCTTCGGGCCTTCGGGAAAAAAGGAATTATGACTGAGGCATTGCTATGATCAGCAAAGTATTCCCACGAATAAACATAGCGAATCTTACATTTCTTTGACTGCTTCGACGAACGTGTCCTGGAAGTCTTTGGGCACGAGGACGTATTCCGGGCACAGGCAGACCTGGATGAAGGGGTGAACCTTGACGTTGACGCAAACAGGCGGGTGATGAGCAAACCTGACCAGTGTTCACCACTCGGCCCCAGAAGGTCCTCTTTGCAGCCAAGTGAACATCGCTTCTAGGATCGATCACAACCGGGTTCTTTCCTGCAAGCAAGGACACGGGTCAAGTCACGAAGGTGGCTGGTTGTCCGACGACGTACCGCCTAGCTATCGTTGCCAATAGTATGTAAGACTCCGTGGTGTCAGTCGCATCAGAGGATGAAACTCGATTTACCTCCAGAGTGACGGGAGTGAGGTGCTTTGCAGCCGCTTCGGCTACAATTCTACCCACACGAGTACTCCCTGTGGATGCGTGAATGGATGTCATGCGTAACGCACGGAACAACTGAATGCTCACCTATGAACAGGACTATGCGCAGGCTTATTAACCTATTCGTGTATCAGAATGCTGACGGTGTACTCACTGTGATCCCATTGCAGTTCCAACAGCTGTTATAGATGAGAAAGGGCGCCCGCCAAGTCTCTATGAATCGACAGAAGAACATACCCGGGTGGTTTCAGCGACCCCACCATTCACGATCTGGAACATGTCGCGGTCGAGGTACTTCGGCACGAGCTCCGTAATTAGCTCAGCACAAGCGGGACACTTCTCAGACGGCTTCAATACAACAGCGTTTCCCCCTGCGATAGCCCCAACCTAGCGAAGCGATCCGTAAACCCGTGCATCTGAATGCCGCAGTAACGATACTCACCAGAGGACCCATGAGCATGAACACGGGTACGTTGAAAGGCGGTATGATGAGAACAGTGCCCTTGGGCTCGGCTTTCACTCGAGGGCCCATGGGTGCAAAGTTCAGGTTAAGATCGGTCCTCCGCGACTTCGTCCACTTCTCGACGTTGTCGTACATGAGTTTGATGTCGATATATGTCCCTGCAAAGTCAAAACTGCGTGCAGCAGGGCAAAAAATACAATATGAGCTTTGACATACAGAACAAACCAGCCATGTTCATGGCGATGCAATGCACGTACAAGATCGTGTCCTGTGGAGGACGGCCAAGATCACGTTTGGAGGCCTCGATGAAGCGATCTTCATTGTCCTTGATCATGTAGCCTACTTGCGCTATCTGTTGCTTGCGAAATGCAATGGATTTCGCTCGTCCCGACCGGTAAGCCTGTCTAGTCCGTTCATGGATCTGAAAGCGGCCCATACGTCAGTTGCTGACGAGCACAGTGGGTCCGAGAGGTACCTTTGGAATCTCGTCCATAGCAGTATAGAACGACGGCCTACTAGACATATCGACTCTGCGTTGTATGGCTTGAGGCGAGAAGAATGTTGGATGTTTGCTACGCGCAGCGAATGTAGACCGGACGGCGTGTTCGTCTAAAGCTGGGATGCTACTGGTTTAAGTCAGAGGGCCCTCAAGTAACGGCGCACCCAGAATACGTCGGTCGTAGCTGAGAAGATTGCACGCCGCACACCAGGCATGCCGTTCTCTCGCGCGGCGAAGCAGCGCAGCGTTGTCACGCAATCTGCTTCTGTAGCTTCCATATCATCAGCGCGTCCTTCTCTCTCATTAAATGCAAGAACTCCTGATGAGGGCGGCGCCCACAAAGACCACACCTGGGAATGGGAACATGGGATTAGTATGATGGTATGATGCTGGGACTGCGCTCATTGGCACGGATGATACTCGCGCCGGAGAATCAATGATAGAACTTCCCCTCAGTCATCGGGCGGTAATGCTGTCTAACAGGGGCTATCAGACAGAGCGTGCTGACGCGTTGGGTTCAAGCCTCAAGAATTGTGTGTACGTGGAACGTGGTGGGAGTGCGGATGTGGTGTGGTGGGCGCGTGGGACAGTTGAACTATGTAAAGGAGACGCCCGGGGTTGTCCGACCGACGAGGAGAGAGAGAGACTGACTCTGTAAACCTCCGAGTCTCTCACAGGCCTCCTCAGAGCCTCGCACCGGGTTGCAACCCACATCGGACGTACTGTACGCCAAATCCCGCCGGAGCGCTTTCTTAACATATGCACGCAGAAGTACCAGTTTCAGCTCACAGGGACCTCTTGACAGCTATCCACAAGTCCGACTAAGGAGTATGTCGCGCCAATATACTAGTCCACTGCCAGTCTACTATATAGTATGGCACGAACCTCACTAGCTTGCCTAGCGTGCTTTGGCAGAAGTCCCAGAACGCATACAGGTGAGTCGTCAATACTTACGTGCGAAGTCGATGGTGCTGCCAGTGTGCTGCGGGATAATCATATATTCACATCCTCCCTCGGAGATCGCGCGCTGTATGGCCTGTGCAGCGGTGGTACTACTAGTAGGGGTCGATTCGGACAGATCGAGGCAAAATCTGGTTGGAAGAGCGCTGCTTCGCTGATGCCCTATCTCCTTTCGACATCGATGATTGTTTCCGTATATGATCTCAGCGGTGTGGTTCTGTAGGCTTCATATTCTTTGCCGAGACCCCGCTTAGAATGAGCGCATGTTTCTTGTGAAGGCTGACTTGTAACCTGTATTGAAGATGAAGAAGGTCTTTTCTGATTGGAACAACATCATGATGATGCTGATTTCGACCGCCAGGACCACACTTGCGCGGCGAGGGGCGCCCACATATCCAACTCGTGGCCCCTGTGCAATAGACGACGGTCAACAGCAACGTTGCACATGGGTCGACAACATCCATCGCTGCCTGCTTGCTTCGTCGTGAGTAACTTGAGTTGTTCCTGAGAAACTTGAGGTGGCCATCCTATCAGCATGCTCTCCGGAAACCGTGATGAGGGCGGCGACGGTATCATGCAGTGTGGTAATAAAATGACAGACCGGTATCGCGGCCACTCACCCCCACTGTTCCTACCGTCCTGGACATGGATCTTCCGACTGCACTCGTCAGCGCCATTAAGGCGGATCTCACTGGCCAGATCGTTGGTTTCACATTGTCCACAACGTGAGCAGCTCGCTCTTTGTACTGTCAGCTGGTCATGTAGCTTGACACGCCCATGTAGCCTACTCGGGGTTACGTTGGTTCAAGTATACTTATACTATCGACAGTATCCTAAGGATACTAAGATGCTCAAAACCCTGGTACGTCACCAGTGCGAGCCATGCAACTTAGCACTCTCATATCAACTCCGATATTCAGGTGGCTATACTGCTGTACGTGTACACGGTACAGTCCTTCAGGCGTAATGGCAATCAATAATAGCTCTCTTTCCACAGAGTTTTGGATCTCTTGACAACAGTTACGATGGCCCATGCGCTGCATTCCTATGTTGTAGTCGACTTTTTGCAACCGGAGAAGTTGACAAGCATAATCTGGTTCGTATAACCCCGCGCGTTCTCGCCCGGCCCCCAGACGCAGTGATTGACTGCCTGAGTATCTGCAGGAGCCTCACAGTACGTTGATGTCGCTGCACACGCTGATGTAGGACGGCACGCTGATAGTGTTGCGATACGCCACTTCAGCTCGAGAACGGGATGGCGGTGAGTCGGTATAATCGACGTATCGGACCCATATTGACAATCCACGCTAGGTCGTCACTTCGTTCATGGTGCAATGGTACTGGGCCTCATGTCTGTCACCCTACCCGCGATTGAAGTGCTGATGACTCGCCAGTTACTTCTGTCATCGCTTATGGCTTTGTGAGGCTGTTTTCGAAACATACCATGAAGTCTGGTGGTCTTACGAATTTGTGCTTGCAGTGAGCCGGAAGAATATTGCACTTACATCCGCAATCGTGAGTAATTTAATCCAAATGCTACAATACTGTGAAGTTCTAACTCTTTCTACTATAGCTATTCCTCGCTCTTTGCAATCTTGGTACGTCCCCCAGGATTTCATGACCATGGCAAGTGTTGATTTTGACCACGCATCCCACAGGCGGTGGCTTGGGTACGTACATCCTTCTTATCGGGGGCACCGAAACCCAAGAGAGTCATCTTACCGCGCTGAATGACAGCCATTACTACCACCATGTGCGTACCGTCTCCATAGACGATGTTTATGTTCTTCTGAACTCAGCAATACGTGATCTCAGGGGTACCGATCCCACTGTGGCCGTGTTTGCGACCAGAACCATTCACATTGAGGTTGGCTTCTGCAACGGCGCAAGCTCCTTGTGCGACATTCTCATCGCTGCGGGGCTCTGCTATTACTTGCAGACAAGCCGTACCGGAGTCAAGTCGTGCGTGGTTCAAGCTTGAGAATACGTCTCGTTGTGACTGACATCCTCGTTGTGACTGACATTCTGTTATAGGACGGACACGCTTGTTGACAGACTCATGCTTTATGCAGTCCAACGCGGTATGCTCACCACGTACGTGATAGAAGAGCGTCAGCCTACCATGAATCACACGCTGACATACGCTACTGTTGCGCGGTCTCAGCGTGTGCCAAATATTCCATCTTACATGGGTCAGTCCTTGGCTACGGCCTAGAAGTCCCTGGTAATGACTGACGAATCACAGTCGATCGCGCTCCCCAACCGCTTTTTGTTCTTACCTTTCAGTATGATGGAAAGCAAGCGTACGCCTTCATTTCTATTGATGACTGTGATTGTATTGACCGCCTGGTATAGTCTATACAAACGCATTGCTATCCTCGTAAGCAGCTGTGCCAGACTCTCAGTCGGGTTTCTGTTTGACTCACAGGCTGTCTAGCCTCAATGCTCGTAAAGCCCTGGTTGCCGCCGTCAAGGAGCCGATCGAGCTCTCTACCCAGAACTTGGCGCTCCGCTCGGGCGGTCGTCAGTCATATCATGGCAGTAACAACGATGCGGTCCATCCACAGCTCCCAGTGGAAGAGGTGAGTGACCAGCACACCTCAGCACCGCAGATCATGATTGCTAAATCAGAGAACGTTGGCAGCGTGAAAACATCAAGGCGATTGGCTTGAATCTGACGGGACTCGACGATGCGTTTGCCGGTGAGGTACGTGACTTGACGTCAAGCAATTCAGCATTGCGCGCCCTTACAAATTCACGCCAGGCGACCATGAAAAGATCAGTAGTCATATAGGCGGTGTTCTGACTGATACACCGTGTGGTAGCTCAACACTGCGGGCATCCTGCCCGGACTTTCTCCCGAACCTGCCCACGTCCCTGTAATTTTTGTTTCTCATGTATTTGGTACAATGTATGCGACGTATTGGCTCCATAGTACCGACGGTTGTCACGACTGTGCACACGTTGGTCACTCGAGTAGTGGCACTGAGCCTGAGAAGGCTGAGGGAGTCAGCGTGTCTGGTCGATTAGCATCCGTGTCTGTCCTTCTCCGCATGGGGATGGCAGAGAGGGCTATGTAAGGTGGACTTGAGCTTTGAAACCTGCCGAAGTACTCGCCAGATGGCAAACTTTGATAACCCCGGTCTAAACATAGATTCAATAAGAAGGCCCTCACACATAGCCCTCAATTTCGGCGGCGCTGCCGATGAGTGTGCAGGTCGGAGTTTTCTTACGGCGAATGAGATGGATGGCGAGGCGCTTGTAGCGTAAGATTGGGGCAGCCTGCATCTCACTCCGCGCCCATCGCACTGGCATATGCGAGCGAAACGCTGAATCACTGTTCGAGCGGCCGAACCGCGAGAGTTAAGGGCTTCTGGTAAGATATGGATGAGCAGGCCACGGCACTGAGGGCGATATGGGCTCAGGCAGGGTCAAAACTGATGTGTGAGTTCACGGACGGGGTCGCCCACCAGATCCGATTCGGCGTTACAATCAACCCCGAGATAGAGATTTCACAAACCGCTACTCACTCTATATATATATATATATGTAACGGAGTTGTACTCAGTAGAGCGCAGACGCGATGGATTCATCGTCTACGAACGGAGTGAACATAATTTCTCCTCGATTCCACCGACTTCTTCCTCTATGGTTTGCGAAAGCTACCTCAACCACTAAATGGATCATAAGGATATCCCAGACCTTTTACCTGTTCACCAGGTCAGACATGCTTACCATCATGGTACCAACGGTAGGATCCAATGATCTCATCCATGTTTGCGAGATGCAGGCTGACTGAAACCATCCATCGCCTTAGTTCACGTTCGCCACGGTCGCGACAAGCGACACTTGCGTTATACACATGCTTCGTCGCGCTCTCTGGATCTGGGTGAACTTGCTCCAATTCTGCATCTCCAATCAGGCGAACAGCGTAGCTGAAGACATGTTGAATAAGCCATGGCGGCCGCTGCCTGCTCAGCGCCTGTCACTACGTGTCGCAGTCGCACTTCGCTGGGTGCTGATTCCGACCTCGCTGGTACTATCCAGCACCTTTGACGGTTACGCGCTGCCCTGCTCTGCGGTCCTCATCATCGCGACATTGATCCACAACGAACTTCAGCTCGGGGCGCATTGGCTCACCCGAAATGCGCTCAACGCGATAGGCTATGCAGCCTTCAACTTCGGCACCATATCGATATCTTGCGGTGATAGTGAGTCAGAAGTTCCAGCGCGATCTAGCTTGAAGTCTGACGGTCGCTGGGTTCCCTGTGCTCAGGCACCGCCTCTCCCATGAGAATGAGGTCGCTCCTCCTTATACAATCGCTCAATAGCGCCGTGATATTCACGACCATACAAGCACAGGATTTCAAGGACATTCTGGGTGATCAGCAAATTGGGAGGCGTACAATGCCTTTGGCGCACCCAGTAGCCAGTCGTTTAATCATGGCCGGCTTACTGCCTATATGGTCAATTTGTTTGGCTTCTTACTGGAGGCTAGCGATCGAATTCAGCGCTCTCTTCTTGGTCTTTGGGACGTACACCGGATTGAGATTCGCAGTTCAGAGAACGACTGCGGAGGACGTGCACTCCTACCGGTACTATAATGTGAGCAAGTGATAATCTTTTTTGTTTGATACAACCGCTGACATTCCATAGATGTGGTTGTGCATGCTCCATGCCGTCCCATTTCTGGGGCATCGGACGGACGGCTAGGCTGAGGAGCTGTTCCGAGCGCACGAAGGTTCAGTGACCCGGGAGTTCCCTTGTTTCCTGGTAGCCCGCTCGAAGACCTGCGTTGATACCTATACATCAGAAGTTTCCAGACGCGAGCGGAGAATTGGATTGTTTCACGCCGAAGTTCGCGCGCGCTGCGTCGTGTTGTGAAATACCAGTATGTTAACCCCCAACCAGGTGAGGCGTCCCTGACTCCTGAGATAGTGTATGATGGAGGAGTGATAGAACGTGATACCTGCGGTGCAGAAGTAGGATGGACATCATGATCGATTGTTGTCTTCCGATGTTCATGTGGCAGGCGGCAAATATGTCAATATAGGCTCCGTCGGAGACTCATACGAGGTAACTTCAGGGCATCGTCGGAGCTCGGGGACTTGCAACCGTAATAATCTTGACCACTTGATGTCCGTCGTGCAGTGGCTGAGCACGACAAGCCTTCTACATCTGAGTGGAAGGATAGTAAGGCGAGCGGAACGGGGCCAGGATGTTGTGAAAACTGCAGTATGCCAACATGCCCACGGTGGCGCGGCCGTGCCGCTATCATGCCCAAGTTCAGATGCGTGTGGGATTCGAGCTGGGACAATAAGCAATGTCTTGCCAATTCGAAGTGCACCCGTTTCATGTCGAACATGGCGGTTCAACTATCGGAGTGAGTTCTGGAATCTGCAGGAATGCAATCACGGCGATACTGGTAGCCTGCACGGCGCGTGCGAACTAAGGTTCCTCTCACGCCGGTCACAGAGCCAAAGGCATGACAACAATCCTCACACGTCCGTAAGCGCTCGTCCATCCAGTTTCTCACTAGTAAGTACTACATTACTCCGAGGGAGTATTTTTACCTGGGCGACTCCGACTGACTCATATCATCGTACAGTTGTTAGCGTTCAGCCTCGTTCAGCATTCAGCATTCAACGGTGAGCCCGGGTTAGCAAAGCCGATTTGACAGAACTTGAAGTCCCAATCACTCAGGTTACGGACGTTGGATTCGCCGGCTTGAATTTTGCCATTGGTGCCTGGACAAACCCCAGTCAGAGCTCACATGCACACTCGGTCGGTTATCAATCCTTGACGAAACCTTGAGATCAATCCATGTTGGCATTCACTGGGCGACAGTAAGTTTCCACCAATAGTGAGAAGATCCTGCGCTGCGCTGAACCAGGCGTGTTGACTTACGCGTTGATATCCAGGTTACACACCATGCCCCAAGCCTCTGGATGGCAATACGATCTTGAGCACAAAACTCATCTCATGCCCTACGAGGACCCAGGCGAGTACCGCTGGCTAGAGTTTGGCTTCTCTTGAGAACAAGTAGACACTTCGTGGATGCCATTTCCTTGATTGATGCAAACCACAACTGGTACTCCGTGATGGTTCGCGAGAACGATCTGGCCCGGTGTATAAATACATGCGCGTTGTACTATACCCGGAGTTCGTGACTGACCTCCCCAGTCGCTCTAGCGCATTCATTTTGTTTTCTCGATGTCTCCGCTTATTTCTGTAACGGTACCTCCCTTGTGCTTCATTGCTATCCTCGCCGCTTTATGGGGCCTATGGCTTAGATTCCCGCGCCCTATCACGTTCCCAGGCCCCAGGCCCATTCCGATTTTTGGGAACATACTACCTACAGACCACGTATGGAAAAGTCTCAGTATCATGAGCGAAACGTATGGTGAGTGTTTGAGGAAAGCCGTCGTTGTGCAAGCTACTTAAGATTCGTACATCGCAGGTCCCATCGTCACTTTGCACCTTTTCCGTACTCCAGTGCTAGTCGTAAACACCGCCAGTGTCGCACAAGAGCTCTTCGGTCACAGATCAAGTATCTACGCAAACAGGCCATTGCCAAAGATAGTTGAAATGTATGTTGCTCATCCACGGCGCTCATACGCGACTCACAATGCTTGTTTTTCAGGTCTGGATTTGACCGCGGCGTTGCGTTCGAACATGACCCTGCGCGCCTACGGCTTGGTCGAAAGGTTATTCATTCTGTCATACAACCCCGTGTAATCGACGAATTTCGAGGCCGAATGCAACACCATCTCGCACTCTACCTCAAGTGCATGCTTGATGATCCACATCATTTCATCCAGCACGCTCAACTGTGAGGGGCCTGGTGCTGAGGACTGTTCCGCATCACTCACATACTCTGCAGACTACTCGCTGGTGTGACCTTCGAAATGTCCCATGGTTACGAAATCTCAGGCCCGGATGACTCTTATCTAAAGCAAGCGGAGGCACTCGTTCAAAACTTCAGTCAAGCGAGCTACGCAGGAGGACATATCGTCAACTGGCTTCCGTTTCGTGAGTGGATACTCTCGTACGCTGATACTGAAGGTATACTCATGCAATGAACTCCTCGCAGTTTCGAGTTTACCCGAGTGGCTTCCCGGTATGAGTTTCAAGCGCATCGCACGCCAATGGCGTGAACACTACAATCTTGTCGCGGAAGAGGCCTTCAGATATGCTCAAGCTGCGATTGTACGAGTGTCACATGCTTCGTCATTCAGCTGACGCTGATCTTCTCCACGGGTCGCATAGGCGCAAGGAACTGCTCGCCCATCAATGGTTCAGAAGTCACTGGAAGATCAATCGCAGGGCGGAATACCTGAGGATATTGTCAAGTACAGTGCGGCGCAGGTGTACTCCGGTGAGTCCGAATTTCGTCGTTATACTATAGCATATGATACTGACGCATTATCGTAAAGGTGGCGCAGACACGGTTGGCTCACATCTCAGCGACTTCGATGTGTACTTCATCTGAGCGTACCCTATCACAGACTGCATCGGCCATTATCGCATTCATTCTGATGATGGTCCGCCACCCAGAGGTGTTATCGCGGGCACAAGCCGAGGTAGACGACGTGATTGGTGGGGCTCGCTTACCTTCATATGAGGATCGCGCGCGCTTGCCGTACATCGACGCCATCCTAGCAGAAGTGCTGCGGGTTCTCCCTCCCATACCAGCGAGTACGTGCACATCTGAATGCACACTGCTCCCCTGAAGAGTACTCATGTCTGTCCTCAGTCCTCCGCGAGCCTAGTCAAGATGACATATACAGTGGTCATCTGATTCCCAAGGGTACTATGATGATCGAGAACATTTGGTAGGGTTGTTTCGTGTGCTACTCATGCTTCCCGCTTACCAGGCACCCTGCAGGGGGATGCTGCATGATGGTACTGCCTATCCTGAACCCGACGCTTTCAAGCCGGAGCGGTGGCTTGCGGTTGACAAGCGTGATATACAGCACCCGATGAATATTGCGTTCGGCTTTGGCAGGCGGTGAGTATAACACGTTATTGATCTCCCTGGCTCCATACCTCATAATCTACTCCCGCGAAAACACGTAGTAACTGTCCCGGCCGTCTTTTGGCTGAAGAACTCGCGTTCACAGCGATTGCGATGTTAGTCTCTGGCTTTCAAATCTCGTGCGCCCTCAATGAGCATGGGACCCCGATTATACCGATCCCAGAGCAGACGAGCGGAAGCATCGTGTGGGTATTCGATGGTAACGCCCAAATCCCACTCGCTGATATCTTGAGATGACACAGATTTCCCCTACCGTTCCCTTGCACCATCCGTGCCCGAAACCATCATGCGCTAGAACGTCTAGACGAGTTCATTCGCATGCATACCTGAGGTGGACACAGATTGGATATCACGTAGTGTTAGTCCAGTCAATGCTCAGGAGAACCCCGAATTTACGAAATCTAATTCTGCCACCTAGGCATCGCGGATAGCAGAGTTTTGATTGCCATACCACATGCTCCCCTCCCGACTCTTACGATGGGTGGTCTTGATAAATATGTGTAGTAGTCAATGAACTCGCATATTCTTCTCCTCGATAGTAAGAAAGCCTCAAGCCGAACATTCGACGAACAGATAAGTCACAAAGCTATGATTCCTCATGATTGCGCGCCAACGCGCCACTCTCGCCACCTTTTAAGACCCTTTGTCTGGGGGAAGACGTATGAGTCGGCCAGCGGGCATTCCCCGAGGGCCCGAAATGCTCTAAAGCAACCCATACTACACGGACTGAGCGCCCACCAACCTGGAATGCTGCGTTACAGTAGTGAATCCGCGAAGAAGCCATGTGGACGAACGCAACGAACGCACTGTGGTCCAAGCGGAGGTCGAGCAGCTATCATCCTCTCAACCGACGTGCAAAGGACGTAAGCGAGTTTCCTTACCTTCTGGGTCTTCGGAACCCCGCCACTGACGAGATGAACAAGTCATTGTCCAGATAAGTATTGAAGATTGAGGCCTGAGGAATCAGGTCGGCGTTAAGCGCGCTGCACGCAGGTGTTTGGTTGGGCGGCTCGATGAGTCGATGACAGCTGCGCTGCGCTGTCATCCTGACCTACAGATAGCTGAGTGTTCAACAATGTATCTACGTAGTGCATGGTTGAGAAGACCAACAATGTCAGCAAGTAGAACGGCTCGACGGTGCGATTGAGAAGCACTCCGCCCTTGGGCTCGCAGCTCCGCTTTCAGCTTCGTCGAAACCATCTCCTTGGCAGTACGTGAGGGGAGCCGTGCCATTGTGGAGTCTGTGTTCTAGTTCGCTGTTATCCTGAAACAGCAGAGACCGACGATAGGGCCTCGCATTGCTCGCAAATGTCGGGTAAGCCATCACGCGAGTCAATGTTACATTATGAGGACGGCCTCGCGTAGCCCATAGCGTACGCAGCGCTGATGGCCCCAGCAGCTGCAGCCGGTTGAATATGCCTTCATCCTGCATCTTACGGGTACGGGTATCCATGTAGTGCCTATGACCTACGGAAGTCATCGAAGGTTTAAGATAAGGTGGGTCGGCTCGCATTACACCCGCCGCAGACATTGAAAGGCGGCCACAGCGGTCGTGCTTTCCAAGACGCAGGGTGGCTCGTCCGGTGCCGTCGCTCTGTGAGGTATAAGTGGTCATACGCCATCGAACGCTACATCCTCACAGCTGCGCATCTTCCTTCTTCAGCCTTGTAAACGAGATTGAGCTTATTCTTACCGAGCACTCCTCCACGATGAACTGGCTCGTCGCACTGAAGGTCCCGGCGCTGGCAATGGCGCCGATTACGGGCTATGTCAACTGCTCCGCTCCCAGCTCTCCGCCCAGCCATCAAGGGGCTGCAAAACTGGAGAACTGGGACCCTACATTCACTGTCGTGAAGTCAGCCATCCCTGTCGTAGTGAGTTGAGTTTTCCATGCTTCTGACAATGAGCAAATGAGCTGACCTCTCGGCGTGCCCAGTTGTTCGCAGGGTCAATCCAGTTCTGCGAGATCGCTGTAATTCTCGCACAACAAGCGAAACGCCTCTTTCAGCCGGCATTCTCAGGACGCTATGGTTTCGCCCATCCACAACCAACACGCTCACCATGAATTTTGTCTTCCTGGTCGGTGTCATGATGGTCTGCGGTGCCGCTCTCCGCAAGCTATGCTACGCCACGTTAGGGCGGTATTTCACATATCAGCTCGCGATTATGAAGGACCACAAGCTGGTGACCTGGGGCCCGTATGCGACCGTTCGCCACCCCTCTTAGACCGGTTTCTATGCGGTGACCATTGGCATGCTCGTCACAGAATTCGCGCCGGGTGGCTGGCTCAGGGAAGGTGGTGTGCTGGATACGTCGTGGGGCAAGGCAGTGATGGGTGCGTGGGCGGTCAACGTGATCATGGTCACGTTGCTCGTCTTGAAGCGGATTCCAAAGGAGGACGCGATGATGAAGAAGGAGTTTGGAGACGAGTGGGAGACTTGGTCGAGGAGTACACCGTATGCGCTGATCCCATGAGTGTACTAGAGGACAAGATCCTTCGTTTGATTTTGGCTGATGTTCATATATCAACGTAACCGCAGAACCCTTGAGAGGCTGAACGCTCAAATTCCTTAGTATGACGATTACGCTGCGGTCGCGCTTACCTGGCGAAGTCTTGATTACTCGCGATAGTGGGTTCGCGTGGCCACTGCCTGCAGATGCAAAGAATGGGTTCACATCCGAGCTCTGGACCCGCGCTACGCTCTGGGGACGACGGAGGTTCGGAGAGAGAGAGCGAACGAAGTATTAGTACGTATGAGCATTGGGTCACCTGACTTGTGTGCTTGGGTCACGGGCGTCAACACGTTGTACGCTGTTGTTCCTTCCCGTCGTGTACAACGGCCTGCTCGCCGTCGAGGATGTCGGAGTGCATCACCGCTCGAAGAGTTGACAAGGGCAAGGCCCCTGCTCGAGACCTCGAACCCACCGAAGACACCCCTCTGCTTGCTTCTACCTCTGGCTCGCTTTCTTCTGACGACGAAATAACCCTCCGAGTCCCGCCACGCCGACGATTGTACGCTAGACTCCTCACCGTCTTCCTCATATCTCTCTCGCTGTGCATCCTGCTTTTTGTGCTCATAGCTATCATTGCATATTCCTATCGCGCTCAGGCTTCGCGGGTTCCCCCGGAGGAGATACTCCAGCGCGCTCTCGTCCTGCAAGGGCCAGATAGGGTCGAAGTACTGAATGCCTCTCGCTCTGACGGTCTCTGGATACTGGTCCACGGGCGGGTTGGACTTGATGCGGGGCGCGTTGTTGGTGTCGACACTGACGAAGATGACGGGCTGCTCAAACGCTGGTGGAAGTCGCTGGGCCGGTGGGGCATCCAACAGCTCGACCGGGTCACCGTGAACCTCTCACCTATTCAGGTATCTCCGAGGGCGCATCCTGACCTGCTGCTCGCCAACATCACTATACCATCCCTCGAGATCCCTCTCACCGCCAACCCGCCGTCTCGGGACTATGCTTGGCTAACCCCCATGCAGGTTCCTGTGCGCATCGAGCCGACGAAGGATGCTTCGGCGATCGTGCACTTTGTGCGGGAGAGCTGGAAGAATGGCTTCGTGAGTGTGCAGGCGACAGTAGCCGAGGCCATTGTGCATGGAGGTAGGCTCAGTGACCACGGCTGGCGGAGCCATTTTGTCGTGTCACACTCCAATGTCCGTCCAGTCATAAACATGAAGAGTGAGTACCTGCTTCTCCGCTCAGGTCTGCAGGATGTGGCATGCTGAAATGTCGACTAGTTCCTACATTACCTGGGCTACCTCCCCCTGGCGATAACCACCCATTGCCTAGTTTCTCCGACCTTGTCACCCTGCAAGCCTTCAATATCGTCTCCGCCAATGAGACTATCCTGATTGAGGCCAATGCCAGTGCCGTTAATCCCATCCCATGGGACTTAGACTTCTCGTCACCTCCACTTCCCTTCGTCATCTCCCTTCCCTTCCCGAACAGCACTTCGGCAGAAACGCCTAATGTTCCTGTGGCCTCCGTATACTCGCGTCCGTTTACTCTCACACGGCCCAACATCTCACTCACAGTGAGCGGGACAGTCCTACCCCTCGAACGCAATGCATCCGGTGCCCTTTCCGCGTTCGTTAGCAGGTATATCTCGGGAAACGACGCGGACATACAGATCACCACGCCTCTCGTGCCCAACCTGATCATCAACACCACGTTTCCGGCGCCGCACCCAAAGCCCGAGATCCTGCGAAATGTCTCAATCAGCGACATGAAGATCAAGCCCGTGGGCACCAGTATGGTCGCAAGCGGCACTGTGCACGCGCTAGTGGTCCTTCCGCGCGGAATTAACGTGGGCGTGAACGCCAGTCGTGTCTTCCCGGACGTACTGGTGTTTGATGGGGCAGTCCCGGGCCCCGGCGCCAACGATTCTGAGTCTGACATGGCGAAGATGGACCCCCCTCCTTCAAAGCCGCTTCCGGACCCTCTACCCCCACGTGCTTTCGCCCACATACGACCGGAGGACTGGCTCCCTGCCGACTGTATCCCCGTCAAAGGCCCTGAAGACGCAGGATCCACCGTGGCCGTCTCTGCGCACATCGTGGATGTACCGCTCGAAGTACTGCCCGGGAGGGAACGGGAGTTCAGCAATTTCGTGTCGAAGGTATGCATGCCTGGCACATGGACAAGCGTTGCACGCGCGCTGACGCACGTTCGCGGTTCAGGTCATTTTTGGCACACAGGGTGCGCTCGCCGGTGTGCAGGGGGAGGCCGCTGTTGCCGCACGAGTGCATGGCTTGCCCTTCGCCAACGGGCGCGATGGGGAGATGGAGCTCACCGGTCTGCCTTTCCAAGGTAGCGTTAGAATCGGCAAGAAGATGGCTTTGGACGGACATGGACAACGTTGACTTGTGTATTTTGTACTGATAGATCTTGCTTGTAAAGTACGCGGACTCTGCTTGTGCCCTCATTTCGTATGTACCTTTCTGCATCGTATTCGTGCGTGTACTGAAACACGCCGCATCGCGAAGACGGCGATCTGTTGCACGCTCGTACAGTCCCCTGATTCTGGGTACCATTTTGCAAACAGTGCTTCTTCGTCGAGATCGCCGACGGTATACAGAATCACAAATGGTATGTGGAGTTTTGACACCAACGTCCCAGGGTTTGTGGATGCTCCGCATGTTCTGCGAATCCGCAGCTGACGCCGCGATTGACTGCTGGTCTGTACAAGCCTACGAGGGTGCTTTCGATTCCTACGTATGTAGCAGCATTGACATCACGGTCTACCCAAACCCCCGCATTGTTGCGAAGGCCGGCGGCTCCTAGCCGTGCGCATGCTCATTGCTTACGACTTCGCGTTGAAGTATCCGTCAGCAAACGCCCTCAGAGCTTTCCGGCTCCACTGAGAATGCCCCACGCGAGAGTCAGTCAACATCGTCGATCCGACACCGACCAGGACCAATGCAATCCAGAATGCCCACCTCTTCGTCGAAGCGCGCTTCGAGTTCTTCCCTTGGGCGGGCCGCGGGGGCAGCGAGGGATAGAGCATCGCCAGCATCTTGCTCGGCTATTCGGGATCGAGAGCATATCAGAATGTACCCTGAGCGATTGACCGATGCGCGCGACAGACGGACTGCGTACCTTGTACGGCGGGAAGCGGAAGCCGAAACCGATCTTGTCCGCCCTGAGAGAAAGAAGGAGAGGAGCTGGAGGAGGCCACACGAGTGTGTTCTGGGACGGCATGCTTACCAGCTTGGGTTATCGATGGAGATGCGCCAGTGAGTGAATTCTTCGAACGCCTGCTTGCCCGTATAGTAACCATCTGTATCATTATGCGAATCGTCAAACATGGTCAATGTCATTCTAGTGTCGAGGCGGCAAGTATACTCACATCCACTTCCACCAACGCCGCCCATGGGCAACCCGGGAACTGCGTGATTCTGATTGGCCATACGGTGTAAGGGCGATAGTGACAGCAAGACGTACTGGCAGTGGTTATGACTACCTCGTTAGCGTTGGCCGCGCCGCTGCGCGTGTTGTCAAACACTGATACAAGGGTAAATTATCATATGAATGCTCATTCGAGCGTTGCTCTCACCTTTGCTCTGGAAACTTTTGTCCGTGGAGAAGACGTATACGGCTAGCGGACTCTCTCTGAAGGATAGCCATGAATTCAGCGTACATTCATGTGATTGACCACCCTCTGCTTACCCTGAGTTTATGAAATCGATCGCCTCCTCGATGCTGTTCACAGGCACAACCGCTAGGACAGGACCGAAGACCTCGCTGCAAAAAGGGATCTTTGCGTTAGCGTAAATGGCATGCCGACTGCGTTCACGCAACGTACTCCTTGAACAGAGGATCGTCGAACGCGACATCCCTAACGACGGTAGGAGCGATGTAACGCTTCGACACATCTGCATCTCCTCCTAGGACAATCGTTCCCTTTGTCTCGTCAATAATTTGCTTGATCCGTGCAGCATGCGCTTCGTTGACGATGCGGGCTACCGAGTCGGAGTTTTCGGGTCCTTCAGGATAGAACGACGCGTAGCTGAGCATCTTGTGAGAATGTGACAACAACCTCACGACGCTGGCTGGGCAGGGACACGACGTTATACGCACACTTCTTTCATCGCATCGAGAAGGCGATCCTGGTGTTCCTTTTGAACAAGAACGTACTCCGGAGCCATGCATATCTGACGTGAATGTAGCGTGTCACGACAAGATATCCAGACACGATGTCACTGCCTGAGAGACTCACCTGCCCGCAGTTCAAGAACCGACCCCACAAGATCCTTCTCGCGGCCACATTGAAGTCGCACTTCGGATCCAGGACAACCGGGTTCTTGCCTATAGACGACAACATCTTGAGTTCTTGATCTTACCTTGCGCATGTAAGCGACTCACCTCCAAGCTTAAGAAGTGATTGTCATTAGCATGATGTCTGATGTAGACGACGTACAGCCTTACCTCCATCATAGTCGGCGTCAGATGTTTGGCAGCCGCCTCTGCTATGATCCTGCCGGTGCGTCCATTGCCTTAGGAGCACAATCAGATCAGACTCATCAAAAGCAGACTACTCAGGCTGACCAATGTAGAATACTGCGTTACGGTATTGAGTCAGTAAGAAGTCACGCGAGCCCAACGCAACAAACGCACTGTGGTCCCAACGAAGGTCGAGCAGCTACAATATCCTTTCAGCAGCGGTGCAAGCAGTGCGAGCGAGCCTCCTTACCTTCTTAGTCTCAGGTACCCCACCATTAACCACGTGATACAAGTCGTTGTCCAGATATTGAGGAACTAGCTCAGCGATGAGCGCGCTGCATGCGGGTGTTTGGTCGGGCGGCTTGATGACAGCAGCATTACCCCCAGCAATCATGCTAACCTACAACCATACGTGCAGTTAACCAATCTCTGGAATGATTCTAAACCGTGCCAAGGGCGAGAAAACCAAGAATGTCGGGAGGTTGAATGGCGCGATAAGGAGAACAACGCCCTTCGGCTCCGCCTTCAGCTTGGGGCTCATTGCGAAGAAATTCAAGTTAAAGTCGGCTTTCTGGATCTTGGTCCATTGTTCGACGTTGTCATACGCCGAGCGCACCTCAATATATGCCCCGGCCAGGTCACATCTGATGTCGAACAGCGGTGAGTGTTCATGCTGTTAGGTTCAATAGAGCAGGTCGCAAGTGGACATCACATACAAGATGGTCTCGGACTCGGGACGTCTGAGGTCTTGCTTTAGAGCCTCGATAAAGCGATGCTCGTTATCTTTGAGTAGGTATCCCACTTGGGCGATCTGTTCCTTGCGAAAAGCGATCGACTTGGTCTTGCCAGAAAAGAATGCTTCGCGAGCACGTCGATGGATCTGTATTGAAGGTCATGGATATGTCGTCGGTCAGACTTTGAGGAATATGTGGATGACTCACGTTCGAAATCTCGTCTATAGGCGTTGGCACAAGCATCGACATATAGTAAGTGCGAGAAATCGGCGAGGGCAGCAGAAGGTCTTAGGAGTACTGAGGGGTGGGGTCAAATTTGTCGTCTCTCTGTCTGGTATTTATTTGGCGCAAACAGGGGGTGACCTGAACGGTGTCAAAGCAGCGCTCTGACTGTCGACAGAACAATGAGACCGTGGCTATCGGAGTGGCCTGCATAGAGCATCAGCTCAGAGAAGTTAGAACGTACCGCGGTGAGACATGTACCAACGTCTGTCCGGGCGCAAAGCCGCAACACATCGATGAGGAGGATGTCTCTGTAATGGCGACCTGCAGGGGCGTGGATCAAGAAGCTCAGAGTCGAGAAGAAGCAGAAGCAGTGGGAAGTCCGAGTAAGGGCGCCAGGTCCGGCGTTGATTCAGCAGAGCGTACAGGACGTGAGGTGCGCGTACTAAATAGACCGTTCCGCGGAACGCTTACGCTACTGTAGGTAATCAAACCAGATTGGCCATGAGTTATCTACGTCAGAGTCCGGTAGCCATGAGGCAATGTGACCTTGAGACTCGTGTTAGGCGTGCGCGCGCCGTAACACTATCTCCTCCTCGAGGGAGAGCGCGAGAGGCACGATCGCGCGATTCCAGCCGGATGGCTCTCACGGATCGTACTTCGCGACCGGCCGCGAGACACGACCAGAACGGGTCGTAGTCTGCGTCGGTGGCGTGTACTCAGCGCGAAGGCTTTCGCGCGGAGGTACAGGCGAGGGAGTGCGAGGCGCGTGCGGGGCAACGGGCGGACGTGACGGCGGTAAGCGAATGACAAGGCGTGAAGGAGCGGCAGCGGGTGCGAGAGAAGGCAGGCGGGCGGACGGGTCTTCTTCGGCAGGAGCGGAGGGACGCGGGGCGAGGCGGTCTTCTTCGGCAACCTGGGACGAGGACGACGAGGGCACGGCAACGGTGGGGACCTGCGGAAGAGAAGGAGCGGAATGTAAAATAGTGTCAGTAGACGGAATAGAAGACTTTGGCCATAGCATTGAGCGTGGGGGTCGAGGAGCACGGGGGTGACGACGATGGAAACGTTCGAGTAATTCCGAGACGATGGGGGTAGCGGGAAGGTCGGTAAGAGGCGTCCATGAATCTTCTTCGGCCGGTAGACCTTTCCAATGGATGAGGTACTCGAAACGACGGCCAGTGCGACGGCAATCGAGGACGGATTGGGGTTCAGCAGGAGGGAGTTCTTCAGAGAGGTCGAAAGGCACGGGTTGAGGAATGGGGTGGTGTTCAGGGCGAGGGGTGTATGGTTCAAGGAGGGAGACGTGGAAGACGGGGTGGAGACGAGAAAGGTAGGCGGGAAGACGAAGGCGGTAGACGACGTCAGAAAGTTTGGCGTCAATGGGGAAGGGACCGAGACGTCGATGGTCGAGCTTGTCGGACGGACGCGTGGTCTTGATATGGCGACGAAGCAACCAGACCAGATCGCCCTCTTGAAACTTTGGTGCGTCCTTGACTCGTTCGTTGTAGTAACGCGATTGACGATTCTGGGCGGCGAGGAGCTGGGCGCGACACTCGTTGTGGATACGGGTGAGGCGCTGGGCTACATCGCCTGCGGCGGGAACGATGATGGATGGGGGAGTGACGAGAGGATTGAACACTGGATGATAGCCAAGATTGGCGTAGAACGGGGTTTGCTTGGTAGAGGAGTTAACGTGGTTATTGAAAGCGAATTCGGCCAGTGGGAGATAGTCGACCCAGTCATCTTGTTGAGTCGAGACGTACGCGCGAAGGTACGTTTCGAGAGACTGGTTCGTTCTCTCCGTAAGGCCGTCGGTCTGCGGGTGGTAAGCAGTCGAATATTTGAGCTTGGTATGAAGAAGAGCCATCAGTGAATTCCAAAAGTGGGAGACAAAGACTGCACCGCGGTCAGAGACGATCGTTTCCGGCATCCCATGGTAACGGAACACACGGTCGAGGAACAGCCATGCCAGCGCAGGCGCATCCGACGACTCAGTGCACGGGATGAAGTGTGCATAACGCGTGAGGCGATCGCAAACGACCCAGATTGAGTCGTACCCATGCGAAGGTGGTAACTTGACGATATGGTCCATGGTGATATCTTGCCATGGACGGTGAGGGATTTCGAGTGGCTTAAGGAGCCCGAACGGCTTGTGACGGGGGATCTTGATGCGTCCGCACGTGTCGCAAGACTCAACATACTGACGTACGTACGTCGAGATCCCGGGCCAGGAGAAGTCGCGAGTGACTAACTCCTTCGTGCGTTCGCGCCCTGGGTGACCTGAGAAGACGGAATCGTGGCGGGAAAAAAGAATCTCAGCACGTAACGGACGAGGAATGAAAAGGCGATCACGGTGATAGACGAGCGTATCCCGGACCTCAAAGTCGGGATCCGAACGTCGAATGGCTTCACGCCACTCAGGATCCGAGCGAAGAGCTACCTTCAGCCGCTCTGTGAAGTCTGCTCGGTCCAAGGAGATGGTGGTGAGCGCCGAGATACGTACAGACGCAGCTGACGTAGCGTCACGACGGGTGGGGCTGAGGATACGCTCAGTGTGAACCGGCGTCAAAAGCGCCTTACGGTTCTCGCTGAGAGTGTCATCTCCCTCCCGAGGCGCGAAGTCAGCGCGTCTTGACGGCGCATCAGCAGGATTCTTGATACCTGGAGCATAGTCAAGACGAAAGTTGAATTCAGAGAGAAACATCGACCACCGGGCTTGGCGGCGATTCAAGACACGAGAGGACATGAAATACTCAAGATTTTTGTGGTCCGAGACGACGGAGACAGGAATGTCTGTGCCAATTAGCCAGGCACGGAACGTTCGGAATGACTCGATGATCGCAAGTAACTCCTTGTCGTAGACCTCATAGTTGATCTCCGACGGAGTCAACTTTCTGGAAAAGAAAGCGACAGGGTGGAGGAGGCCGTCGTCATCGGGTTGGTGTAGAATACCTGCGATAGCAAAGTCTGAAGCATCAGTAGAAAGGGTAGACGGGCGCGAAGGATCGAAATGACGAAGTACAGGAGCGGAAAGGATAGCGTCGCGCAGCGCTTCAAAGGCAGAGTCCGCCTCAGACGACCACTCAAACGGTGCGCCCTTGACAGATCTCTTCGTAAGCCTATTCAGCGGCAACGCAATACGTGCATAGTCCTTGACAAAGCGACGGTAGAAGTTAGTGAAACCGAGGAAAGATTGCACTTCCTTGACTGAGCCAGGCGTAGGCCAGTCGATCACCGTATTGAGCTTCTTTGGGTCCATGCGGATACCGTCTCGATTGATCAGGTAGCCGACGTACTCGACTTCAGACTGGTCGAACGAGCACTTCTTCGCGTTGGCGAAGAGGCCAGCCTTTCGAAGACGGTCCAGGACCATGGTGACATGTTGGTCGTGTTCGGCTTGAGTCCTAGAGAAGATGAGAATGTCGTCAATATAGACGACACAGACGACATCGAGGAGGTCGCGGAGCGCGTCCTGGATGTACGCCTGAAAGGTTCCTGGGGCGTTAGTGAGTCCAAAGGGCATGACAAGATACTCAAAGAGGCCGAGATGTGTTCGGAATGCCGTCTTCCATTCATCTCCTTCGCGAATGCGAATGAGATTGAAGGCGTTCTTGAGGTCGAGGGTCGTGAAGACCGTACAACCCTGCACTCGGTCGAGCAAGTCGTTGATGAGCGGCAAGGGGTAACGGTTCTTCTTGGTGATGGCGTTAAGCCCACGATAGTCGACGCAAAGGCGAAGTTCGCCTGTCTTCTTGCGTGCGAACAGGATCGGGGCGCCAGCAGAGGAACTTGAGCGTCGAATGAACCCCTTGCGCAGGTTCGACTCAACGTAGTCGAGCACTTGGGCACGCTCCGCCTCCGAAAGGTGGTAAAGTGGCCCGAATGGCGGTGTCTCGCCGTCTTCCAACTCAATCGCGGCGTCAAAGCCAGGCCGATGAGGAGGAAGCTTTTCTACTTCAACGGGGGAGAAAACGTCAGCATAACCGCGGTATTTGTCTGGAATGTGTCGCGAGGGATCGTCAGGAGGAGGTTCAGGTGGGGGAATGTCGTTGGGAGGCGCTGACGGCGGGCCGTCCAACCGCGCGGACGCAAGAACATAGCCGCGCGAGCCTGCGGAGTGGTAACGCAGCATGGCTGTTTCCGAATTGCGTGCGAGCTTGCGAAATCGCATAGAATTGACAAACTTGATGTCGAGAGGCTGAAACGTAGAAGATGGTTCAGGCTCGGTCCGACCGAAGCCGGGTTGAGCTTCGCCAGGTGTCGCGGGCGACACGCACTCTGTTCGACCGTAGCCGAGTCGAGCGCCGTCGATGGGGGTAAGTCTGGGCAAAAGAACACTATGAGTAGCCAAGGAAATCGCCCCGGTTCGACCGTAGCCGATGTGGGACTCAAGACGAGGCGCGTGCCAAGGGAGTACACCTTCAGAGAGGTAGGAACGAGGAAGCGCTTGATCAGGGCGCTGGCAGGAGTTGAGAGGCAAGGGTGGATCAGGACACGGGTCACTCGGAGCAAGTCCGAGGCCTAATCCTGTCACGACAGAGGTTTTCGTCGCCTTGGAAGCGACCGAGGCAAGGGATAGCTGAGGGAGGTCATCTCCCTCCTGAGCGCGTACGACGAGGCTTTCGCCGCAGCAAGAAAGTTCTAGCTCACGTCTAACCCAGTCGATGGATGGGTTGTGACGTTCGAGCCAGTCGAGGCCAAGGATAATGGGGTACGGGACAGAGACGACGGCGAGCGAGACTAGTTCTGAATGAGAGCGAAGGGTCAATCGAGTGACGACCTCATGTGTGATGAGACCGTCAGCGATAGGACGGTCATCAACCGCGCGGATTGCCACAGGCTCGTCCTTGAGACGGCGTGGCAAACTATGTCGATTAGCGAAGTCAAGAGAAATACACGAACCAGTTGCGCCGCAGTCCACGAGCGCATATGTATGAAGGGGTTTTCTGTTAGGAAAAGCAAGAGAAATGGAGACGAAAAAATGGGACGAGAGAGACGGAGAATCATGAACATGAGAGGAGAGGCGGAAAATCGGAGCAGAGAGAGCGGGACGAGGAACGTACGAGCCGTCTTGCATGCGAACATGAGACGGCTGCGGAGACCCGGTCGCTTGGGCTGCAGTCCCTTGCGATGACGGGTGCTCCTGGACTGTCTGGGAGCATCCGCCTAGGCTTTTCCCGCAGAGCGGGAAGCCGAGGCGGCGGGGTTCTTCTTAGGGCAGTTCTTGAACGTATGGTTGCCCTCACCGCAGTAGAAACATAAATTATTCTTGCGGCGACGTTCCTTCTCGGCCTCCGGAAGCGGTCCGCGCGGACGAGATTGACGCGTAGCGTCGACGTCCATCGGAACCGATGTCGAGGTCGAGGGAGCGGCGGCAGCAGCTGGAGGTGGAGCAGAAGACGTGGGAGAGGAAACAGAAGAAGAGGTGCGCGGGTGATCGCGCGTGCGAGATTGAGTCGACGGAGTAGCAGACTTGTTAGTCTGCCCTGTCTTGACTCCACGACGCTTGAGCTCTTGCTCGATTTCGTAGAGGTTGTCGTCAGCCTCGACGACGACCGGGATCCACCTCTCGAGAGTCGGTTCACGCTTGCGGATAGCAAGCGCGCGAAGCAGATCCGGCTTGAGGCCTCGATTGAACTGCGTGAGCTTCGTTTCTTCAGTCCAATCGAGATACGCTAGACATTCAAGGAATTGGTTGGCGTAGGAAGCCGCCGAACCCGTCTGACGTAATGTTTCGATCTTTGCAAGATACTTGGCAGCGAGATCGGTTGTCTGGAAACGCTGAACGAAGGCCCGAACAAAAGCATCAAAGTTTGTCAGTAAACCGGGTTGATTCACCCGGACAGCATTGTACCACGACTCTGCGGCGCCAGCCTTCAGGTACAAGGACAAGTACAAAGTCTTGTCCTCGTCTGTGAGAAATGCGCCGCGCTGGAGCTGAATACACGCCTTAACCTCACGGATAAACGGCTCGACGTCGTCGGCCTTACCAGCAAACATACGGGGCTCACGGACCTTAACAGTCCCAGAGCGAACGGAGGTCATGGCCGTAGAAGACGGACTTGCAGTCTGAACAGACTGGAATGCAGCCGCAGCGTTTTCGGCGACACGACGCGTAAGCTCCACAGAGTCGAAGCTCGTCCATCAGCAAAATGTGGGATTGCCTTTTCACCTCCTTTCAGCACTTGATTTCTGAAAGTTTGTGGTTCAGACTTTTAAGCTCAATAAGTGAGTGGTCATGAAATAATGCAGGTTTTACGGGCGCCAACGGAGCATGAAAGGATAGCACAAAGTCATGTACCAGAATCATAGGCCCGTCAGAGCTTCAGACAACAAGAAGTGCCACTCATGTTATACACAAGGGGATAATCAGGATTCATAAGTGAAAATGATTATATACAAGAATCGCGGCAGAGCAGGGGAACCGCGAGTCCGATAGACTGAATGGGCTGATCGGCTCTGAGTGAACTCAGACTGGCCCAGCATGCCATGTGGATGGGATTCTTGGATGAAGTAGTCACAGTGGGTCTGCGAGGTCGCTGGTGAGGGTGAGGACGAGGACGAGGACACGGGCGAGGGCGAGGGCGGGGGTGAGGACGAGGATGA
The DNA here is from genome assembly GCA_008973685.1 of Trametes sanguinea. Lineage (NCBI taxonomy): Eukaryota > Fungi > Basidiomycota > Agaricomycetes > Polyporales > Polyporaceae > Trametes > Trametes sanguinea. The sequence goes on from WAHA01000025.1 coordinate 136,668, forward strand.
GAGAGGGCGAGGACGCGGGCGAGGACGAGGACGCGTCCTGCGGGCGAGTACGCGGGCGAGGACGAGGACGTGGGCGAGGACGTGGGCGACGACGCGTCCTGCGGGCGAGGACGCGGGCGCGAGAGAGCGCAAGGACGCAGGCGCGAGAGAGCGCGAGGACGCGAGCGAGGACGTGGGCGAGGACGCGGGCGAGAGAGACTCGGAGGGCGAGGGCGAGGACGCGGGCGAGGACGTGGGCGAGGACGAGGACGTGGGCGAGGACGCGTCCTGCGGGCGAGGACACGGGCGACGACGTGTCCTGCGGGCGAGGACGCGGGCGAGGACGTGGGAGAGGACGCGGGCGAGGACGTGGGAGAGGACGCGGGCGAGGACGTGGGAGAGGACGCGGGCGAGGACGTGGGAGAGGACGTGGGAGAGGACACGGGCGAGGACGTGGGAGAGGACGCGGGCGAGGACACGGGCGAGAGAGACTCGGAGGGCGAGGGCGAGGACGCGGGCGAGGACATGGGCGAGGACGAGGACGTGGGCGAGCGCGAGGACGCGGGCGACGACGCGTCCTGCGGGCAAGGACCCGGGCGAGAACGTGGGTGAGGACGAGGACGTGGGCGAGCGCGAAACGTCGGACGTGGGCGAGAGCGGGACGCCGGACGTGGGCAAGAGCGAAACACCGAACGTGGGCGAGAGCGGGACGTCGGACGTGGGCAAGCGTCAGAGGGTGGGCGAGAGCCAGAGAGAGGGTGAGAGCCAGAGAGAGGGCAAGGGCAACGACATTCACGTGGACGAGGACGAGGCAGAGGGCGATGACGTGCGCGAGAGCGAGGACGTGTGCGTACAGGAATGCGGATGTACGAAGGCACGAGCGCACGGGAGTGAGACCGTGCATTCAGCGGCGTGACGGGGTTCAAGTGTACAACTTGAGTGGGCGAACGCAACTTGAACTTGGAGATACAGGAGCAACTCGCCGGCTTCAAGTTGCAAAAGCCAGAGCAAGGGCGCACGATTCGGAGCGAGCAGAAGTGTTGCAGCGAGCGTATGAGGGCGAGGGCAGGTACTATAGCGAGGACGTACGATAGCGTGCACTTGACGGTCGCGGCTTTGATGCGGTAGAGTAGTAAGCAGAAGGATTGAGAGCCTCCTAGATGCTGAGACCGTGGTACAAAGCCCACCCGCATGCCATTGTCGCGTCAACATTACATGTCAGGCGGAATTCAAGGGATCAGATCAAAGGTGGAGCTGTTCCACCCGTATCTTTCATTGAGCAACTCTCCTAGGCTGCCAGTACAAAGTGCAGTGTCAGATCACATTGGCAGAGGATGGCATAGAGATACCGAAAAGAACCGTACCGGCTAGAAGCTTTACGATCAAAGTAGTTATTGCCCTTCTGGTGTCCGTGAGGCTGCCGTTCAGCTTGTCAGTCCAGAGCACGCTGGTGGGACTGCCGGACGGGGTCAACGTGTCGCGTGGGGTACTGGTACAGTACCTTGTCCCAGGAGAACGGAATGAGGGCCTTGCCTGGCTCGGAGACCTTTTCAGGTGGGGTGAAAACACGTTTGGAGCCGCTTTTCCCGCTCTTGCCGTTGATGCGCGTATTATCCACGGAGAATCCAATGGACTGCATGGCCTCCGAGGGCATAAGGGCGTGTCAGAGACATGCATGAGAAGCGACGGCTTACCTTAATGAAATCCGACCAACGTAGCAGTGCCTTCCGCCCCTTTCCAATGGAGAAGATAATGCTCATCACCTGCGCGTTGTTAAATCCCGACCGAGAGAATCCTTGAGGCCGAATTCACTGTAACACTGTACCTCATAAGTGTCAGCGTCGACCTGAATGCGAACCGGCATTGTATGGGATTGTAACCGGTTTCTATTCGTTGGGTGCTGGTCGTCGATCAGTGCAGTAGCGGGGGTAGCGGGGGAAGCTCAGGAGGGAGTGGTGGCTGGGAGACTCAACCAGCAAGCGCCGAGCGCGAGCGTGCGTATAACCGCTCGCGTCCTCGGCGGTCAGAGTCCTGGGACGCTACATTTGCAGTTGCAGATCGACATGCAATGCTACAGCATGGGAGGATTCGATAGCTGGGCTTGACAGCTATGTTTCTTGGGGGCTGCCTGCGATATACATGCGTTGCATCAAAACGGCGCACTGCGCCCATAGCATTCTGACAAAACCGACATGCCGCACTGATGTTATTCATTAGTTCGTTCGACACAGCAACGTGACACACGGAACTCACCAAATCATGGGCTATACATCCATCAATCCATCCATGAGTGGTAGTAACATATGAATTGTTTCTCACAAACTCGTCCTCAGGTTCACCCCCTCGCTGTTTCTTTTGATACAAACGACGTATGGCTATTTCTCTGCCCTCTAAAACAGTCACCCTGCGGATGGGAGGCGCGTCAGTCACGGCCCCGCAACATAGGGTGTTAAAAGGCTTACAGTGCTCCTCCAATTGGCTTGAGTTGGGATGTTGGAACCAGTGACACTGCAAACGTCGCCTGATTCCACAGCTCCTAATCGTGCAGATATCCGTATGTACATCTTTGCCCCCTCTGCTACGTTGTCGCACGAACTGCTCGTTCCAAACGTACGCCTCGCAGGTGCGCTCTTGACGATCATGCCGACCTGCCTCCAAGGCGGGCCCTCCTTGAGGTGCTTCCGGACGCCCTCCGTGCCGATTGACGTTCCATAATCGCACCTATTCTTGCCTGCGCCTGTATCAACCATCCGTCAATCGAATTCACATCCAAAGAAACCCACCAATGACCCACGCGAGCGCATCCTCGATTGGCGGCATGTCCTCTTTGAGATCCTGGCTATACAGACATATGCCCACCTCGAGGCGCAAACTGTCGTGCGCACCGAGGCCAGTAGGCTGCATGGGCGGCTTCGAGAGCAGCTGCGCGACGTCGACGTCTGTGACAGCGGGATGGAAATCTGCAATACATCTACGCGCGTCAGAACGCACACGGTGGAGAGGGGGCGAGACCGCGTCCGAGCGCACCTCGGAGCCGTCTTCGCCGGTATAGCCGCCGCGCACGACGTGGAGGTTGAACCCCTCAATGGGGACGAACGCACAGTCGCCAAACGTGAGCCGGCGGAGGTCAAAGGGTGCCAAGCCCCGCATATACTGCGCCGCCTCCAGGCCTAACACTTGCTCGTCAGCATGCCCTCTCTTTGCAGAAACGCGCGCTCAGACGGGCGGACAGCAACGCACCCTGCAGCGCAAACATGCAGCGCAAGCACCCCCAATCATCCGGGACCTCGTGCTCGACCTGGCCCTTCTAGCGCGCGAGCTCGCCCGTGTTCCACTCGTCGAGGCGCTCCTTGAACCAAGCGAGGTCGCGCTCGCGGCGGCCGGGGTCGGTGATGGCGCAGAAGGCGTCCTCTGCGTGCTTGGTGATGATCGCGTTGTTGATGATGCCCCCTCGCTCGTTGAGCAGGACGGAGAGCGCTACGGGCAGCCATTCACAGTTCAACAGGGCAGCTTCACACGATCAAATTTGAATGTAGGGGCTGTCGATATGGCTCTGGGTGGTGTCACCTGGTATACTCGCTACACGACACCGTGATGACAAGCCCTTCGGGAACCACTGAGGTGTACGACCTACATGTCCCACTCAAAAGTACATTCGAGTGGCGTTTTGCAGGGTATTTGATTCGCCAAGAGGTTCTTCCTATGCTGAGCAGACCTTGCGTAGATGTCAGCATACTACGGTCCTCAATACGCACAGGCTCAGGCTCTACATACCTTGTCGAACAGCACAGCCGCACCATCCTCTTCTGTAGGACATAGGTGCACCGCGGAGAGGCGGCATAGGGGAAGGTTTGTTGCTCGATGCTGTCCCTCGGTGCACCAGGATCGTAGAGCCACCACAATTATAGTATGTTCGTGACGTTCGGATGTTCAGAATGCTTGAGCGATTGGTGTTCGGCATTTATGCCCGAGGTGAGTAAGTCGATGACGAGGACGCAGAGAAGTAAGATAGGCGCTTAAGCCAGCTCTCTTACAATGTCAGCAAAGTGCCACCCATGTGACTTGTCTGGATTAACACTCTCCGATCGCACGGACCCGGGAGTAGCTAATTATTACTACACTGAGGGCGCTGTCTAAGTTCGGACTACCCCAGAAGATCGAGCACCATACATAAGTGGGCGAGTCTTAGACCGCGAGTGAATTCACGTAACTCATCGCAACTTGAAGTTGGCTGAGCTCGCCAGTGAAGCCCGAGGTGCCACTGCCGGTTCAAGTTTTGGCACACCGTTGAACTCAGCGAAGGCGCGATACAAGGCATTAGTACAGACTCAGGCTAGGAGTACTAGTTGCATTTCAGCCAGCAACTAGGCTACTATAGAATGACGCTGCTATCGTCGCCAGGCAGGATGGTTCGAAGTGGGCAGACCGACCACTTGAACGCCTCTGTCATATCCTCCTGGCACCGGGGACCTGAGTCAGAGCCAGCGTTAGTTGTGATGTTCGTCGCAGAAGTTACTAGCAACTCCGAGTCGGACCTACCAAAAGTATGAGACATGCCAACTTGAAAGGACTTCTGAGTGATCTTCGGCAGGTAGAGAGACGGGGTCGAGTTGGACGAGTCGGCGTTGGGCAGCAGATTCATAGGGGAGAGGACGTGGGTGAGCCCAGTGAGAGGCTTGAAGCAGATGCAGATATATTTCGCGAGTTGTCTGATCCGAGGCTAGGTTGGGGCCAACGCTGGAGAGGCGTTCAATGACATACCACCAGTAGCTTGGAGAATAACTAACCTGCCATTCAGGTTGCTAGCGCGGCTCTGTACGGGGATCATTTGGAGGGCGGTGCATAGTGCAAGAGTTCGAAGGCGTGGTGGTCCACGTACTTGTTGACATAGAAGGTCTTGAACTTGTCTAGACTGCTGTGGCTTTCTGTGCCTTGGGGAACTCGTTCTCCGATCGTCGCCCCGATCAAGTGAGCGCCCCGAACGATGGTGTCGAGATGTATGACAGAGAGTAAAGGAGTGCGCCTATTGACAAACGATGGCTCCACCAGCCACATACCGGTGTCTTCGTCTACAACGTCGGCTATCCGCTTGAACCAGTGTACCAGAGCGCATTCGTAGCGGCGTGATCGGTATCTAAAAGCGAAGGAAAGCCGTACCCTTGCGACGTCCATGCCTAGGAGCCCAGGCAGATCATTGGATCTGTTCACGAAGATGCAGTCAAAGCGACTAGATCGCTTGCGCCATTCTGGTGCTGCCCGTATGATCTCCCTGCGCATGCCGCCTAAGCCACTTGGATCACTAGGCGCGCAGAAGATTGCCGTGGCAGAGTAGTAGACAGAGATGTGCAGTGAGTTGCTTGGAAACGGGGGGCAGTCTGCAAGAGGAAGTGCTGAGCCGCTTGGTGGGACGACGCAGCCTTGGCGTAATTGATAGTACAAGAAGCGTCGAATGAGTTCGCTGAAAGATGGAACAGCGAACTCAGCGGCAAGGCCATCTGCAGTTGAGGCATGGCGCGTCTCTGCAAGTGGCGATTAGCGCGGGCGAGCAGACTGAGGCTATTGTCTTACTTGCGGTTGCTGCCATCGTGACGGAAGCCATCACGCGAGGCCCGGGGACGGCTCCGTCTTCATCAGCGAGGGGAGGGTGGGCGGACTTCTTGGGTTTCCGCAGCTGATTTTCAAGCGGCGGTGGGCTCTGGTGCTCTGGATCTTGGTTGCCATTGGCGAACAACCGTCGGTCATGGATGCAACGCGTAGCAGCGGTCCAACTTACCAAGCATGAGCTGCATAGCCGTAAGGCAATTGCCTTCCAGCATTCCGCGGTCAGCATAGTCTACGCGAGCGGCGGCGAGCTTGTCAAGTCGTTGATTTGTGGTCAGCATCTGTCCAAGGGCTTCGTATCTATTCGAACGTCGCCATGGCTCCTTTACCGCCTTGATGTGTTTGGATTCAGTGATGGACGAGCATAGGCCGTTCGGAGAGCCGTATTCCCAAATGTGATCTACGTAATGTTCGATTGAATGCTGGCGAGGCAGGGAGCTGAATCCGCCCGAGCGTACGCCGCACTCACGAAATGATTCCCTTTCTACCCGAAACGAAGCCAGTGCTTCGCGAATTTGCGCGATGCTTGCCTCAGATTGAACGTCGCGGCGAACCAGGTAGCAGAACTCGAGGAAGAATCTAATGGACCGCACCATTCCGCGTGGAATGAGCCCGTCAACGGCGGGGAGGTACACCTGGAGCCGCGAGATCACGCCAGAGACGTCAGTGCCCGGAGCTCAAACGGTGAAACGAACAGATTCACACCTTCATCAATGCCTTCGAGTCGTCCCCGGTCCATTGTTTGAAACCGCGTCCTTCGTGGAAGTGTCGAAGCTGAGAGAATGGGGGGACTACGGCAATGCTGCATGAAATCACAGACATTAGCCGAGAGCAACGGAGTGGCAACTTGGAGGCAATGCTTACCGACGATCGATTTCGGCTAAGTATTCTTTGGAGATCGCTTCGCCATACGTCTGCGTGAGGTATTGCTCGATCCATGTGACAAGATGGTCTTTGAATGTCCCCTTGATTACTTGATGAAGGATATCCGGGGCCAGCAGTTTGTGGATGTCCGCACGCGGGAAGTCGTTTGTAAAAGGCTATGGATGGAATGAGGTGAGTCCTTCAAGCCTGTTGCTTTGGTAAATTGCGCGTACCACGATGTCCCCGACAATGCCGTACTCATTCCATAGCTTACCAAGCTCGAACTCGCGCACTATGAGCTCTGTATGATCGCGACTTCTTCCAAGCGAGATGCCTTCCTCCAGCTTGCCCTTCGGAGTTAAACAACTTGGCACGGAAGACGATTCCAAGAGTAAAGATCAATTGCGCATGCCCAGGAAACTTCTTACTTACATCGGGCACCAGCCTTGTACAACGCACGCAAGCAATGCCTGCTCGGGATAGTCCGCTATGTACGGCCCAATGCCGTAGATTACCTTGCGAAAATGCCCGTCGCCACATAGGATTACCTCAGGCCTTTCCATCCATTGCCTCAGAGGATGCAGTATCCGTCCCAGCGACGTGTGGAAGAGCTGCCGGCGAAATCTACGGAAGTCCGGATCATTGGCGTAGCGTCTGTCGGCTGTATGCAGGTATTATTCCGTCAGCTACCTCGGGCATGGCGCAGATGAGCACTATGAAATGTTGCTGCACTTACTCTTCGGAATAGCGAGGAAACCCAGGACCGCGACGGCGTTCCGGTGCGCCCGCCTTACATTGTTGTGCACGTTGCCAATTGAGCAATACAGGGGATAGTATTCGTTCTGGCCAGTTGCCACAGACACCGTGGTTTTGTCACTTCCAAGAATCACTGGGATGAAGGACGCGCCTTGGGCAGCGTTCAAATCTCGAGCAATCACGTTCTATAAGTCAACGGGTGCAATGAGCACACAGTCCCGCACAACTTGAAGTCATGACTTACCGCCTGTCGCCAAGCCCATTCACCCGACATGAAATTCTCCAATCTTCTTGCACCGTTGTGGTCCACTTCGCGATACGGGGCATAGTCAATGTTGTCCTTGAAATCTGGGTTGCCTAGCATGTTGTGGAGGATGGCAAGGGGATCTCGGTAGAAGACGCTGTACGACGCATTCGTCCAAGGAGGGATCGCAGAGGAGTCTGGCAGATCTCCTGAGTACTGCAGTTCGAAGGATTGCCACTTGGCGTCACCAAGCGGTGTGCAGTCGATTGCGTTGTACATGTCGGCAACGGAGGCGAAGGGTGGGCGACCGCCATGCTCGACCAAGCCCGCGGCCCAAAGCTGAAGTAAGGACTTGACGTTGGATGCCGGCATCTGCTCCCTGCGGTATAGGAGGTCTGCTAGTTCAAAAGCTACACGGTCGGCGTACGGAGTCCAGTCGCTTGCATCACGAGTGGGAGGGGGTCTCGCGGGTGCATTTTCAGGCAACGTGCGCCCGCTCGAATCGCACGGTTTGCCTACGCATTGCACATTTTCAGTAAATATCACTGCTGCGAGAACCTAGTAGCTCAAGCTCACCATTGACAGCAGGATGGACCAATCTGGATGTTGCAGCTGTGTAAGGAGAAGAGTCGCGTGGCGAAGCGGCCTGCGATGCATCCCGCTCTGCGACCGAAGGGCTGCGGCCCATGTCAAAGAGCCGTTCGTTTTCAGAGCCTGACAGGAATGGAGTATCCCGCTGATTGGCAGGCGCAGGCACTAATCATATGATTCCGAGTCGCAGTCAGTACCAATGCTGCAAAGACACATATCAGATTACAGTTGCATACCGTCAATTCCAACCGCGTTCCAGTCCTCTTGGCTCAGCGGAAGCGCCATGTCGCTCTCAACCAAGTCGTCCTCGCTCCAATCATGATTCTCGAACAGCGACTGCGGCTCGCGATGGTTGGTATCCGCCGTTCCCCATGAAGATCCAGGACTTGGTGGTGGGCTCATCCAATCGTCCTCGCGGTCACTACCGCCCTCACTACTGGTAGCTTCGTCAGAGTGGCTACGATAGAGCGTGCCTCCGCTGGGCCCAAAGTCGACTCCTGGTGAGAGGCGGGCTGCTCCATCGCTGCTGCCTGTTCAAGCGGCGCAATGAGTGGATGCTGCGGCATTTGACTGGGATACTAATCAACCTACCTTCTAGCTCGGATGAATGTATGGACGGAAAGATGGGGAGCGGCCGCGCACTCCGTGCGTTGCGACCCGCTTGAACGCCATCTTCGAGGTCGCTGCTGTCTTCGATCAACAAGTCAGACAATAGCGGTATAGAGTCGTCCGAGCCACTGTCATTCTCCCCTTGAGTTGACGGGGGCAAGGCAGCATCAAAGCCGTCGTTGGTAGGGTCATGAGAGCCAGTCGCAAGGAGAGGCTGCTCCGAGTTGCTACTATAGAGCAAGTCAGGGTGCATGGCGCGCATGTGCTGCGTCAGGCCGCCCCAGCTTTTGAATACTCGGGTACAACTGAGAACGTAGCATGGAAAGGGCATGGTGGTTCCGTTCAGCAGTTGCACTAGCGAGATGGTGAGAAATCCTACTGAGGAATGCCGGCCTCAGTGGCGCATTACTTCAGCTTTTTATACGCTCATCGGCGCTTGGAGGGCCTCAACAAAGTTGTGCGGCTGTCGCCGCCGGGTACGATCAGCGAAGTGAACCTACGGTGCGCATCGAAACACCGGAAGCAACCGCTGAATAGCCTGCATGTCAGAGAGTGCACTTCGTTCCTCTGTTGGCCGCTGAGCGATCTCCACGCACTTCGATTGGGGCGTCGTCCGCGCGATCAGCAGCGTCAAGCACTTCTTGACCGTGCCGGAGAGGTTCTAGACGCAAGCAGGCTGAGCGCGATGTGCAAGTAGAAGGGCCCCTAGGTACCACTTACCTTTCACGCTGGAGCAGCGCCGTTGAAGGCGCATGCCCTCGAAGTTGGAGAAGGCAAACTCTCCGCATACTGATTGCGCGCAGACTCGGACAGAGGCGAGGCGGCCGCTAACTCGGCCAGCATCTCATTTCTGCATGGCAGGAGAATTTGTAGTCAGGCGGCAAGGCGCCTTACAACAGCCGCCGGCTACTAGTAGTACTGTAGGCAATCATCAATGCATAAGTAGGTCGCGAAGCGTACTAAGGCGGGATAGGCCGCTGTTCCAACGCTCCTTCCCGGTCATACCATGGGAATGACCCGCAGCGTCAAAGGCCTTTTGCGATTGAAACCCGCACTCTACCCACCGGAATAGCCCGCCGGCTGAGTACTGAGTTAGGGAGTACCGTGTTTCGTGAGGCTACACCGCGGTGTTTGAATGGCAAAGGAGAGCTGACGGGATGAGCACGGTGGCACCCGGGGGGAACTCGATGATCAGTCCCAAGTCCCAAAGGATCAGGTGCCCGCCGAGCCGATGGTCAAAACTTCCAAGGGCTGTGATGGCGCAAAGCCCGGCAGGGAGGTTCAAGTGATCGATGTGCGGATCCGTGGCGGTCTGGGGACCGAGGTTAAACGTGGCGCTGCCGAATACTGAACCTGCGAAGTTACGCCGCAGGGAGGGATGGTGCTGAAGTAGGCCATTGAGAGTTTGCGAGTAGTAGTTGTAGAGCTTTGGCGCGTATGCCTGGAGTGATGCTGGTGCATGTCAGCCTGTCTGCCTCACCAAAGCTCCAGGTGCGTACCCACCGCTGCTGAATCCCGCGATGCGCTGAATTGCGCGGTGTGCCAACAAAGAGTCCACAACGCGCTGATGACCCGGCGAATTGTTGCGATTGCACGGCTCCTATAGGCGTAGTGGGCGGGTAAGCGGTGTGTAACTTGCACAAGCATTGCAGGCGTACCGTTTGGCCCCCTCCGTAAGAGATGCCGCTGGCTACTAAGGAGAAGCAGCCACGGCGATGCGCGGTGGGAGCGGCGTTCCCGTAGAGAGTGCTGCGAGCCGCTTCCAGCACGGAGGACGCCTCTGATACAACAGTCCCCCAAGCTTCATCCCGAGGCCTTCCAACAAGGGCGCCGATCACGCGTTCCTCCTTGTCCAACAGAGCATAGGGCATACTGCAATAGGCGTGAGTTGAGGGCGCACTCCCGCCCAACAACGTTCAAACCCTACCGGCCATCCCACGCAATGTATCTAAAACCCCGCGCGAGGATCTGCTGCACCGTGGGAGCTGAGCCCCCTGAAGGCATTTGTTTGAGGTTGCGTGAGACGAAGGCCGTCGAAGCCACCGGCAAATGCGCGGGGATGGCGTCCACGGCAGTCGTCGCAAGCCCAGTCTCGATGATCAGGGACTTTGCGGCGCGCCGTTTGGCTACCTGCTTAGCTGCAGGGCCGTTATGGGATGACTTCGCCTGCAGCATCCGCTTCTCCCTGCGACGATCCTTGAAGCGCGCCTTGTCCCGCTGCTTCTGCCGCGAATTTGCCGAGTGCGTTTCTGAATCCATTCCCTGCGGTATCTTCGGGGCGCGGAGGCATGGCGGGGGAATGGGAAGCGCGGGCAGGGATTCACTGAGGCGGAGGTGCGTGGCGGACTCCGTCGAGGCCTCCAGCGACCAATCTCCTACCGCTCTGTGTGCCGTGGGGTCTGCATCGCCCAGAGTGCGGGCGTTTGCTTCACCCCGTCGTCCGCAGCTCTCTTCTGTGAGCCTTGCCGCCGCTGGAAGCTGCGTGGGTGCATAATCGCGGCCGGTGCTGCACTTCAGTTCATCCTCTTCATCTGCATTCGGCTTCTCCATGGCATTGATGCTCTCCGCGGCCGCCGCTTCAAGCTGTAACGCGGTATCAAACGAGGGAGGTGCCCTCAGAATCCGGATGTCGTTGCCGGACCATGGCGAGAACGCATGGCCCGAGCGGGTCTATGGGCGGGATAGTAGGGCGATATAGATGGCTGCAGGAATGAACTTGAAGGCAAACGCACCTGCCGAAACAGCTCATCGATGGGAGCTGCCATAGTGATGTGGCCGCTGCATTTCACGCCGTGGGTTAGCACATCGCGCAGGAGGATTGACAAATGCAATTTGGCGCACCTGGTCGCCTTGAGACTCCCCCAATTCAAGACCACTGGCAGTATTCGCTTGCTTCTAGGCGCATGCATGTCAGCGGGTGGGAGGTGAGGAGCGCGCTCTTCGTTAATAGTCGCTGGCGTGGAGAGGCAGACGGGTTCCAGGGTCGGATCCACGTGCCACCGCATCCTCCGCAGCCGACCATTGCGAGCAAGAGAGGTAGTATGCAGAGGGTACACTCACAGAGCCTGAGGGGAGGAAAGCAAAGGCAGGGGCGCGCGGCGGACGCGTTGGCGCTCGCATCCAAGTCGCGCTGGACGCCATCACGTGGTCGCGTTTACTGCAATCCAAAAGGGAAGTCTGCAAACCTACGGCAGGCCCGTGAGAGGCAGCACCTTGCGCTCAGGGCATCTTGGTTCGAACTTTGCAGAGAATTTTCGCTCTGCTTGTACTCCGCCAGCATCACACCCTCTGAGCCCTTGCGTAGGCATGCCTCGCCTCCGCAGTCGCACGGTCGTGTCTGCCCCTCGACAGCCTGGCGGTCGCTTTGTTGAGGCCGGTTTTGCGGCCTTGACTCGTCCAGGCAACCCTCCTGGTCCCGCCGAGGAACATTCAGCTGAAAGAACGGATGCTTCTTGTATCCCAACTGCCTACACCCACCAAGAAGGCCACAGCCGGGGCCCTGAATCCGACGAGCCTGCAGCACTGGCCGCCGATTCTCACAGCGCCCCTCACAACTCCAGCGAGGTAACTCAAGCCGCAGATGTAACACGGGACTCGACGCCCACACGTGAACACGCCCCTGGCAGCTATGACGAAAACGGCCACTACGTTCCGGCAGAGTGCTACAAGGAGGAATATGCGCTAGCTCGACAGCGCGTTCGCTGGGCCTCCAAGTGGTGGGGCACGAGAGAGGCTCTCAGCACCCGCTTCGCCTTCCACGGGTTCCTTGAGTATGAAGCCCTCCAGGAAGAACTCAAGAGGTTGGAACATAAAGAGGAGGAGCGCCGCATCAACCCGAAGCCGAAGCGGGTGCGCCCCCCGAGAGACGAGTCCATTCCTTCAGACCTCGCTGAGACTGAGGCCCCCTCCGACTACTCTTCCTCCGACTCGGACAGCTTTGAGTGGGAAACCACCCCGTCGGACGAAGAAGAGGCCTCCATGCCGCTTGTTGCTCCTGCCGCGGGTGCCAAAAGAGCATTCCTTGCCCCATCCCTTGCTTCGCTCCCAAACAAAAAGCAGCGCACTGACCACAGTTCGGCTGACTCTGGTCGAGCGCACGGGTCAAATGCGGCCGAACCTAGTGGGCAGTCTAGGTATGTAGACCCGTTTGAACTTGCTCACAATGAACGTACTGACCGCAACCAGCTGCGCTCCGTCACAGGAGCATTACGACTCTCAGGCTCGCAATGAGTTGGATGGAGGGACTACCCCATCTGCGTCGAAGACACGCTCCGACCGCCCAGACCGGCGACTTGCTCCTGACTCCGACCAAGCGGTACGTAGCCTTAGCTCCCGTGCATAAGGTGTAATTACGAACGCAGTGTCCGTAGGACCTTCTGGACTGGTCGACGCAAAGGTCGTCGCTCTGGACCTTCCCTTCGTCGATCGCCAGCAAGGCATACAAAGGGCCGGTGGCCCGGGGGCAGTGAGCAGCAAATCGTACACAGGTGTGCGTTACTGCCGCCGCCATGCTTCCCCCCGCTGTCCGATTATAGGAGTTCTTTCTTGTCTTTCTTGCACAGTGCCGTCCGTGACCCATTATCGAACCGCCTCCCACCTCTGTTCTCCTTACAGCACACCATTACTTACGCGCCCGCCGAGTCTGAGTTGGACGCAGGGCATTGTATACTATACCATCAATGATCTATGACTGATTAAAGAAAGGGTGCTACGATTGCATACAACTGCGCTGTTCAGAAGTCCGTGCCTTTAAAGCAATGTCATCTGGGCGATGGCCTTGGATAAATCAATCAATATGTCTGAATCGTTGGCTTGAAGTGACGCACCCCCTGGAATAGTGGCGCCTCCTGCCAGTCTGCATGCCCCAGGGAGATGTGATTCGTGGTGAGCATGGGGAAGGCGCGTAACAGAGCCTGGACAACGTGGTAATGAGCGACCTCGCGGCCATCGTAACCGACAGACTCCATGACGCGGAGATTCCCGAACTCGACGTTCGAGAGTGGATGCTCCATTTTGTTAGGGATGTCAGCACGGCTAATGCACGCCTCCAGGACAGGGAGCGATGCATGTTTCAAGTTAGGGCAGAGCGCGGCGAATGTGCAGAACCCGAGGATAGTGGGAGGGGTCCGGTTCGGCTCGTTCCAAGTCCGCGTCGGACGAACCGCATCGAAGTTGAGATCGATGGCTTCGAGCTGGGGAAATGCCTTCGCAATAGCCAGCATCTCGCCTTCGGTAAAGTAGAAGGCCTGGCGAGTAAACAGTATGTCAATGTAGCGAAGTTGTTGCAGTTGTAGTATGGGTGCGATGACGTCGAGGATACTCGGGGCATCTGAGAGGGGGATGCGGAGGTTGGAAGTGATTTGGATTGCGCGAAGGGAGGGGGTGAAAAACCAGTGAATTGTTTTCAGGCTGTTAAATAACCCTAGAGACTCGCTCCAAGAGGCGAGCTCAAATTCTTGAAGCGCGATGCAGGATCTGGGCTGCACCTCGTAACGGTGTCCGTGCGCTGCAAAACGGCTGTTGAGCGTCATCAAGGATTTAAAACTGACATACGTGCTCACCATCGATGCCTTCCACGGATATGGGCAGAGTGTAGAGGGTGTCGAAATAGGACGTAGCCGATTGAGAAGGGGGTTGTCGCCCGTAGGATCGAATCGACAAGGACTTGAGGCACGGCATAAGGACGCAGAGCATCTCGCAGAAACGAACCATCCATCTTGTGAACGACTCGTCATTCAGGCTGCCACCACGAACATGAGGCACGCTTATCGCCAGACGCGTGACCGAGGGCGCAAGGAGATAGAGGAGATGATCTCCTCCCAAGATGCTCTCTTCCCACTCGAGCTTCTGGAGTGAGCATAGAACCGGCAGTCCGCCCGGTATGAGGTGAGATATTGTAGCCAGGTAGTCAGCAGACAAGGTTCCTGAGCGAATACGGGCAGTCTTGATGAGGCTGGCGTAATATAGGAAATGATTCCATGGCAGGGATTGATGGACGCGCTTCACAAAATCTGGAGGGAGTCTGCAAACGGAAAGTCAATATTCCTCAATAGTGCGGAGGCTGCGAGTGACTCACGGTCCAAACTTTAGCTGTTCCGGCCTATACTCATGGCCCACAGATCCTCTCAACAGCAATGTACCGCTTGGAATGTGGTACAGGATCCCAAGGAGTCGATATAAGTCTCTAGTCTCCGAACAGGAGCGCCACAAGAGCTTGGTTACCGGGTAAAAAAACAGCTTCGTTCCTAGCATGACTTCTACGAGCTCTCGATGGCCCTGGCGATCGTACGACGCTTGTTGGAAGGAGTTGATGACACGTTCAATGATGTCCTTGTTTCCAAAGAAACGTGCCGTGGCGGAAGAATCTTCGTGATTCAAGAGCGAGATTGATACGCCGTAAGGGGAGGATGCAAAGTCATAGTGTCGATCTTCAGGCCGGCTGTAATCGAGCACACGGCGGTGCAGTCCCTGCGCCGCGACCTGCTGTGCTGTATACTCCTGTTGGATGGCACTACTATCGGCGGTGGCATGGTCAGAAAGGTGGTAAGCTGCGCTAGTATGAGTAGATGTGCGATACTTGAGACGCAACTCACAGTCCTGCAGTCATGGCAAATGAGGCACTCGTGGTGGAGAGAGGGAACTTGGCGCTTTTCGCCAATCGCCACGGTGGTGGGAAGAATAGCCCGTCAATTTGCTCGAGGCACGTATGCGCACCGAGAATATTGAGGCTTTAGGTAGCTATATCAGGAGTTTTGTGTCGATTGGATCTCTACTCAGCCCCTCGTGGATACATCCATCATCCAACAGGCGCTGCTATATAAGTCGTCCGGACTCCGCAGGCCAACGCTCAATTTTCAACCACCATCTCACGAGCCACGTCGCCCGCATGCCTGTGTCCACTCGATCCTCCAACTCTGAGAACCACCCAGGTGTGGTTGACGTGCCGAACCCACGTCGTAGTCACGACCAGGTGAAGGCTGCGAAGGCCGCGAAGGAGGCCGAGGAGGTTAAACGTAAGCTGCGGGATAGAAAACGGGCAGAAACCCTCGCAAGAAAGGAGATAGAGATGGCAGCTGAAGAGAAGGTGATACGTCAGTCACGGGAGAAGCATTCTGGTACGTGCCGGAATCGCATGCTCACCTGTCTCAGACATCACTGGCAACGCTCTTCTCCCCCAAATGCTGGGCTCCGCAGAAAGAGCCGCTGGGAAGCGAAAGCGGGAGTCCAAACCTGGCAGTACAAACAAGTCCTCCAAGAGGAAGCCCAAGGACATTGAGGTGCAGGAGTCTGTTGACGATGCTGCGTCTCAGAGCGACGCCCCAACCCCTTCCCCGTACGTCACGCAGTCCGACTCTGAGTCCGAGTCCGAGCTTTCAGAGCCGATTGGAGGCTGGTCCAGCTCAGAAGATGGTATAGTCGTCGAGGAGACTCCGAAGCCGCCTAAGAAGAGGGCTAAAAAGGCGACGAACAAGGTCAAAGAGTCCCTCCGGCAGAGAGTCGAGGCGGTAAAAACTGGACTTGCCGAATTCGACGTCGACATGGCAGATGCCGTCTCGGAGGCGCCCACAAGCTCAAGCACCGCCACACAGAAGTATGCGTCACTTGTCTCTTCCGCAGCTAAGTCCAAGCCTTTCTCACCCATTTGTACCTCCCTCCTGCACCACCGCCACCCAACTGCCTGCACCCTACCTCCACTCCTCGCAGAAATCGCTCTCGCATCTCCGCCTGGGCGGCTGGCATGACGAAGTCCGCTGCATCTACCCCTCTTACCGCCAAGCCCCGTACAACTCTTGGCGCGCGCACCATTGCCGTCCCTCCGACCCCCTACGCAGCAGCGCTCGAGGAAAAGAAGGGGAAGAAGAGTGACACTCGCAAGCTCGAAGCTGACGCAGCTCCCTCAAACGATCCCGGTCATCCCAAGGCGGTCGTCAAGGCGGCGGTCAAAGTGCGCCCAAGGGCCGTGAAGGTCAAGGCAGAGCCAGTTAGTGATGCAGAGGTGATCGAGCAGGGTTTCGTTGGTACAGAGGACGAAGGGATGGAGGCTGCTGCTGCTGAGGCTAGCCCAGTGAAGAACGGAGTGCGGAAGACGAGCGAGGTGAGTGCAATCGGCGTCGCCTTGGGTATTTACCTCACGCGCCTCCTTCAGGCAATTGTCCGCGCACAAGATGTTGATCTAGCAAGTCCTACCAAGCCGAAGGGAGCCGTCAAGGGCGCGATGAAGCGCGTCCTCTCAGTATCAAGCACTGTTACTGCGTCTAGTTCTGCGGCCTTTTCCGAGAGCGGCTCACAAGGCAAGGTGCGTTTTCTTTTCCTTGACGTCATGAAATGCCCCACGACCATGGCCGCCCAGCCCATCCAGCTCGACCTCGACGACCTGAGCGAGCGATCCAGCAAGAAGTCCTCAACGGGGAAGTCCCGTGTCCTCCCCAGGAACGGCAGCCTGCCAGAGGGCGCCCATCGCAACAGCCTCTGGAAGGCTAAGTTCCTCCCGACGTTCATCAAGGCGCTCGGGACTCGAGAGGATCCTTGGAACGTTCCCGACATCGAAATGGTCGCCTTGTTGCAGTCAATCTGGGATGCCGTCTATGAAGATCAGCCTCGCCATAGCGTCAAGGTGAATGATGTGGTTCATGCGTTGGTACGTGCCCTGCCTATACCCGGTTTTATCATGCTAACCGACCCAAAGGCTACGCAACGGATGTACGAGTGGCGCAGTGCATTCGGCAGCGCCGCCAAGGATAGTTTTGAGTCCTTCTTCGCCTTGCTCCCTGCAGACTTCCCCGACATCGAGTCCCGCCGACAATTCTGTGCTTCGATCAAGAGCGGCCGCGTCTTTTTCAAGGACCCAGAGGGATCTTCCAAGCAGGTACGGGCCACCTGTGCTACTCCCTCTCATCATCTCTCATCCATTTGAAGGGCTTGTACCGGTCGCCCTTTGTCATTGCGGCGCTAGCCGTCCACATGAACGCGATCAATGGCGCGATCGAAGTCCAGGGGCTGTACTCTACGGTTTCTGATCAGTACCCGTACGGCGCGATCGGGTTGGCGGCGGCGGCGGTATGTTCTCTCTCTTCATATTCCTGCCCGGCCATTGATACCTGGTGACAGGCTTACAGGATGTGCGTCTTGTGGGACCTTGGGAAGCTAGGTTACAATGATAGCGGCCAACTACGCCTCATCAACGACAAGGACTCCGTCAGCGGCAAGGTCAAGAAGAAGGACACCGACTTCAGCTCGAACAACTTCAGCAGGACCACGTCCCAGTGCGCGCGATCAGCGCGCAAATTGCAGCCCGCAAGCCTCGATCAGATTGTCGACGATGCCTATGCCTGTGCAAAGCTTGCTGCTCCACGGCGTTCCATGTCCAACGCCAACCCTTTGGACGGAGAGATCAACTTCGAGGATCTTGTCGAGGCACGCACCGCCCGCCTGCTCATGTACATCACGGCTACTGACATATCTGTATTTGCAGGAGTAGACCTCCCGTACGCGATCGGACAGGAGGGATCGGTGCATCCTTTCCCTCAAGTTCGCTATATTGCCAGAGACTCCACGGACGGTTGCTGCTGCCTGGGTTCCCAGTCCTAGTCCGTACATACGTCGCTTGCATTTGACGCTGCTCTATCTTCTTGCTACCTGAGCAGTGCGCTCCCATCCTTGGCTACGTGGCACACTTCGGCAGCGCATGGTGATTCCTGCGTGCATGAGCTGATTGTATCCTGTCGCGTTCTCTCGTCCTGATTGACTGTATTGGTCTGATCCTCCTACTTCGCCTTGATCTGGATGACACCCTGGTCCGGTCTCCTGTGTTACTTGTGTTGCATGTGTTGTTCTGTGCACGTTCTTGGACTGCTTAATTCATTATGTCTTGAGTAGTGATCTCTTTCAGAGCGGCCTTTGGAGCCCGTACGTCCTGGCCATGACCTGGAACGTTGACTGCTATAGCACTTAGCATCTGCTGGCTGTGTGGCCTGAATCCAGCCTTGAAAGTCATCCAATCTCTGGCGGGATACCTGATTGAATTGGCAGATAAGACGGCCCAAAGGAACTACCAGTACACCAGAAAACGTGCTACTTCGTGCACCATCAAGTTGGTAAGAATCCATGAGTCATTCAGCTAACAAGAGGTGCGGAAGGACCACAATCAGATCAGGTATTCCCAGACACAACAGGTGATTTGTTGTCATGTGAGACACTCAGAGAATATAAGGACTGTAGTGTGCTAAGGTACACAGGCCACCAGGTGATTTTCTTCCTTTCAGGAGACACAGGAAATGAGCTGATATCAACTCCCGCCAGGGGCGGAAAGACCTTTCCAAGCAAAACAGAAACCCTTGGTAGTCCAGATCTTT
The DNA here is from genome assembly GCA_008973685.1 of Trametes sanguinea. Taxonomy (NCBI): domain Eukaryota; kingdom Fungi; phylum Basidiomycota; class Agaricomycetes; order Polyporales; family Polyporaceae; genus Trametes; species Trametes sanguinea. The sequence continues at coordinate 155,664 of WAHA01000025.1, forward strand.
CCAGACTGTTTTAAGTACAATACCTGCCTTGTTTCCTGGCCATTGCCTGAGCTCCTTGTCACAGGAGATAAGGAACCATAAGGATGGGTTAGAAATTGCTGATGTCTGGCGGAGCTGAGCTTGTAATTGACTCAAAGCCTCCGTCTGCTGGCTGAGGATCGCACGTGTTTGCACGGCGTCCTGTCCGAGAATAGAGACGGTACGTAAAAGCTCACGAATAATGTCGGCCTCTGTGGGCTGCGGCCCCCGGGCTTGATGTGGGACCTGCTCAGGCCCATTCAGCTCAACATGAGGCTGGGTGCCATCGGAAGCATTGAGTGGGGATGGGGTTTCTTCTTCCCACATTGGCGTAACATTGGCGGCCCAGTTGGCGGTCCCGTTGTCAGGGAATTCGCCTGCCATCAGGAACCGGAAATACCTAGAAGACCGAAGGGGGGGCTGAATCAAACTGTAATGGCGACCTGCAGGGGCGTGGATCAAGAAGCTCAGAGTCGAGAAGAAGCAGAAGCAGTGGGAAGTCCGAGTAAGGGCGCCAGGTCCGGCGTTGATTCAGCAGAGCGTACAGGACGTGAGGTGCGCGTACTAAATAGACCGTTCCGCGGAACGCTTACGCTACTGTAGGTAATCAAACCAGATTGGCCATGAGTTATCTACGTCAGAGTCCGGTAGCCATGAGGCAATGTGACCTTGAGACTCGTGTTAGGCGTGCGCGCGCCGTAACAGTCTCGCCCTAGCCACCATGTGAGCATTGGTGGGCTACCTTGGGACCTAACGATGAGGTGAAACAGCGCCGGCATGGTAGCTCTGTCGTCGGTCAGAGGCATCGTATGGCGCTCGCTACTGGCATTCTCTACCAGTTACTCGACATATGTCAGTAGAACCTGTGGTGTATCCAGCCAAGGTGCAATCATACACAACATGGTAACTGAGTGTCGACTTAAGAGTTGGACGCGTTCACGGTGCCGTAGTAATCACGGTAAGCCTGAGTACTAAGTACCGTCAGGGCGTATATACTTGCTAGTCCCATACTTGTTAGACTGTAGTGCCTGGGACTAAGTGTGTGCCGGTCCCCCGTGTCCTCTACGTAGCGACTCGTGGTCGGCGCTTGCGCCCGGCCGAAATGTCATCTCTCTCTCTCTCTCTCTCTCTCTCTCTCTCCCAAGTGGGAAAGGCACCGCCACCGCGTGGCTTGCCGTAATCCCCTTCCCGTTTCAGAAAATCCCGACTCCAGCGCTGGTTCAACGTTGGTCCTGCTGCCACGTTCCTCTCCTCATCATTCTCTACAGTGTCTATCAGTTCTGTGCTTGCGGGTCTGGTCTGGTCGTACGGTAACTTAGAAGACATATGGTCGCGCGCACGGACTCGGAGGCTTCCTTCATTTTGGTCGGAGAGGATCCGAACACTGCGGGCACAGAAGCCCATCCTCCGAATCGCGAGTCCTTTGCTCATGACTGGTCCTCTGCTGGAACGGGCGGTCGGATATACCTGCACGGTAGACATGTTGTGGATGGTTATGGACGCGTTTGCAGTCTGCGAGGAGTGAACTTGTCTGGGAACTGCAAGACGTGCGTCGAGTCTCCAGGTCTTCCGTCTTCTCTCACCAACCTGCATGATCCCGAAGACCAGTCAACCATGACCACGACTCCTTTCCAGCCAATCATGCCGAAGTCACGTTTGTTGGTAGACCGTTTCCTCTTGAGGAAGCTCCGGACCACTTTGCTCGACTGAGACGATGGGGCCTTACGTTCGGTACGTTTCTGCCAGCCAATGGACATCATTCTGCGCTGAGTTGGGTTTCTTATAGTTCGCTTTCTCGTCACTTGGGAGGCAGTCGAACATGCTGGCCCGTAAGTCCTGTACACTTGGGGTAGTTGGTATCGCGCTCACTTTGGTAACAGAGGCCAATATGATATGGAATACCTAGATTATGTCCGACGTCTCCTTTCTTTGATGCCCCAGTATGGCATTGTGGCTTTTGTGGCCGTTCATCAAGACGTCTGGTCGCGGTACACCGGCGGGTCCGGTGCTCCCGCATGGACTTTGGAAGCGGTAGGATTCGACCTCCACGGTCTCGAGGAGCCTGGCGCGGCATGGTTGAAGGGCATCAAAGGCGGAGGCCATACAGAGGAGGAACGTGGACTTTGGCCTTGCGGCTATCAGAAGCTGGCCGCAGCCACGATGGCGTAAGTGGAAATGTGCGCCACTCCTCCGACTGTTCTGACCGATATTCAGTACTTGCTTCTGGGCGGGGGACATGTTCGCGCCCAAGCTAAGAGTGCAATCGCGAGACGGGAGCGAAGTTTCGATCCAGCAGTTCCTCCAAGAATCCTTCTTGAGCATGTGGGAGCTGGTTGCAAGGACAGTCGGTGACCTAGAGGCGGTTATCGGGTTCGAGGTTAGGGATCACGTTTACATACTGTCTGAGCGCCCACGCTCATCCCTTACAGATGATGAACGAGCCCCATCGTGGCTATATCGAGTTGCAATCCATGCACGCGTTCGACTACAACACTGATCTGCACCTGGGCCATGTCCGTGAGTACAACTACCTCTCCGGACTCGCTGAAGTGTTAACCGTGTTTGCAACGCAGCGACCGCGTTTCAATCCTTCATGCTCGGTGCCGGTCATCCTACTGCTGTTGGATATTGGACGCGATCGTTCCCTCTGCCCACCCGCATGACCTCCCAACGGGTGATCAATACAGCAGGCCAGAAGGCCTGGCAGGAAGACGGGTCTACTGGTGGAAAGTGCCTGTGGGAGATACATGGCGTGTGGGGATGGGACCAGAAGAAGAACGAGGGTGTCGTCCTCCGTGAGAACTACTTCAAACGCGATCCGAACACCGGGCGAGAGATAGACTGGTACACGGACTTCTACTTCCCGTTTGTGCAGAAGTGGGCTGCGCGGGTGCGTAAAGTGACTGGTGAAGACAAGATTGTGTTCACGGAGCCTATCCCCAATGAGGTATGTCTGCTCAGCTGCGAGTGACGAGGGTTTCATCGGTGGTATTGAACCTCGCACCAATGTAGTTCTGCCCTACCTCTTGGACGTCCGAACGCCGTCCGTCTAATGTGGTCTTCGCTCCGCATTGGTGAGGATAGCCATCTCCACGATTAGGCTCGGATCATATGCTGACTCGTCACAGGTACGACTTGAACACGCTCTTCAATAAAGCCTTTGGGAATTTCACCGTGAATGTGCAAGGGTTATCCAGGGTAAGCTTGCCTCTCACTCGCAGAAGCGTTCGTTTATGCTAATTACGTCCCCAACCAGGGCATGTTCCCATTGAAGGCCTTCTATTGGGGTCAGAAGGGTGCGCGCGAGAACTTTGCGCTGCAGATTCGCAACCTTGTCGAAGCTGGATATCGCGCTCTCGGCGAGACCCCTGTCGTCATCGGCGAATGCGGCATACCCATGGACATGAAGTGAGTCGCGCGTCTCTCTGTCTCTGAGGCATCCTCTCAAGTTATTTACGCCGTGTCGCGTAGCAAGGGCGAAGCGTTCGAGACCGACAGGTGGGACTGGCAGATGAAGATGATGGACGCCATGATCACTGGCTTGGAAAAGTCACTTGTAGGATTCACGTGAGTAGCTCAACTCCCACGTTAACAGAGGTTAGAGGGCTAAGAATGACATGGTTCGCATACTGCAGCCTTTGGAACTACAACCCTGATAACGACGACCATCGCGGCGACGACTGGAATGGCGAGAACTTCTCTTGGTTCAGCCAGAAGCGCGCTCTGCCGACTTCGTGGCTCGACTATAGCCAGACGTCACCCACGCTCGACAACGGTGGACGTATTCTCCGTGCCGTAGTGCGCCCGTACCCAGCGAAGACCGCAGGTATCCCCTTGCGCTTCGAATACGAGATCAATACGGGCGAGTTCACGTTCGAGTGGGTCGTACCTGAAATCGCAACAGAGTCCGCGCTGGCCACGGATGCGCGCCGTGTAGCCCGGGCTAGCGCGAACGATCCTCCCCGCGCTGGACACCCACCGCTGAAGACCAACAAAACGGAGATCTTCGTTCCATCCCAGCTGGCTCACGGCAGGAAGGTCGTTGTACAAGGACTCGCATCAGAGGACCGCTACGTCTACGATGAGGCCCATCAAACGCTGACCATCCTGACGCACAAGAACGAGCCGGGCACGGTGCATCGCATTAAGGTCAGCGTGTCCCCGTTGCCAAAGCCGGCGTTCGTTGTGAACGACTTCTGGAGCGATTGGGGCTTCCATGTGTTCTCCGCCGGAGTGTTCGTCGGATCCTTCATTATATTCTTGTTGCTCCCCTACTTTTTGTAGACACCTTGGTTCTTGGATACCTGTATACCTCCTGGACGCTCCACTTTCTCGCTAGTAGTTGGGGTAGTGACCCAATAGAAGCTTATCTCAATCCCATGGGACCAAGTTCAGCTTGCAGCCTCTCATGCAATCAGCCTGCTTACGATGTATAGGCATAAATACGACTGGTAAGCCGTATGACCTTCCATTCCCAATGCTGTCTCAGTATCTGACTTCCTGCTTATCCTAGCTGGCAGTAGGTTTGGTGCGCAGTGCGCTTCGTAGACTTCAGAGGTCCAACGGCTCTCCGACACGCGTTCGAGGAAGTACGGCTCACGTACAGCGTAATGGATCGAGTCGTCATTACAGGCGAGGCATTGCGCTGAGTGGACGTCATGTGTCATGAAGCCTGCATGCAAAACAAGGTCATCTGTAGTATATAAGCTGGGAGTGCGTTCGTCCTTGAGTGCTTCCCGCCTCAGCGACTTCGCCATAGCATTTCGCACGTCAGCATGCCTGCCCCCACGATTCCGTTCGTCCCACGCTATGTGCCAGCACCCCCGACCAAGGAAGACCGTATGTTGTTCTTCCATCCCACCTCATACTCAGTCTCATGTGACACTGTAGTGGAATGGGCGGACTTGCCCATCATTGACTTTTCAGAGTCCGGGACGCCGGACGGCCGTGCAGCTTTGACTCCGCAAGTCTGCCGCGCGATGCAAACGTACGGATTTATGTACGTCGTCAATCACGGCTTGACCCAAGCCCAGGTCGGTATCAAATGGTCGTCTCAGTGACGCAAGAGGCTCATATGACCGTAGAACAATCGCATCTTCGACATAGCAGACATCCCTTTCACTCAAGTTCCCCCAGATGAAATGAAGCGTTTCACGGCCGACATCAAAGGCTCGGGGTCATACAGGGGCTTCAAGCCCCGTGAGCTCTGGGTGGGCTCGCAAGTCCTGAACGTCAAAGCGAACTGAAATTGATCTGCTCGCTCAGGAAATCGACAATGGTGTACGCGACCAAATCGAGCACTACAACAGTAGGTCTAGTATGATCCGTCGAGATTGTCTCTAATGGTTTGCGTGTCGCCTCAGTGCATCGTTCCATCACGGAACTCCAGAACCATCCGAAAGCTCTTCAGCCGTTCTTGCCCGAACTGCGCGCGTTCACAGAATTCACCCACAAGCGGATCCTCGAACCGATACTTCAGTACGTCTGCAGTCGACAGAGAGTTTGCACGCGAACCGATTCGTTGTCTTCTAGGATCTTAGCCCGTGGCCTGGAGTTACCGGAAGAGACGTTTGTGAAAATGCATGGATTTGACGACCCTTCGGAGACATACCGTACGTTAATTTCTCCAACCCTCTCAGAAGATTGCTTATCTGACATGGCAATCCCAGTACGTTTTATGAAGTAGTATGTACCTCTGGCATGGCATCTCACTGCTCGGAACCTAACTCGTAATCACTGGAAGCTACCCTCGCTCAGCGGACGATGAGGAGAAAGCAAAGAACGTGTGGCTGAAAGGGCACACAGGCACGCCTTCACCATCTGCGTTTAGCCTATATGTGCTATCATAGCTAAGCACCCTGCTAGACATCGGAACCGTGACCATCCTCTGGAGCCAACCAGTCTCTGCCTTGCAGATTCGTTGCCCCGATGGCAAATGGCGCTGGGTGAAACACCTCGACAACGCAGTGGTAAGCCTATATTGTCTATAAGGGTTAGTGCCATGTTTGACGTATCATATCGCAAGGTGGTCAATATCGGGGATAGCATGGAGTTCCTTTCCGGAGGGTTCTACAAGGGAACAATCCATCGCGTTCGCCAACCTCCCCGCGATCAACAAGGCTACCCTCGCGTCGGCGTGTTCTACTTCGCATCTGCCAATGAGGACATCTTACTCAAGCCGATGGTCGACAGCCCTGTGTTGAAGAGGGTTGGCATCATACGCAGATTCGACGACGAGAAAGCCCCGACTATGGACCAGTATCGGAAGGGGCGCACTGCTGCCTACGGGCTCTCCACCCTAACCAAAAAAGACGACGTGGTCGAGGAGCAGATTATTCATGGTGTCCCTGTTCGGCACTACAACTGATGGAGCAATTTGCCTCTTCTGCTACCCATGTCGATCTGTTCCTACTAGTAGCCTTTCGCTCTCAATACTCATGATTGTCTCGATGTCAAGTGGTAACCGAACTTACTACAAACATGAGCAAACAGGATATGCATATGGCGGTGGCGCGGGATGTCGCAATTCGAATACCATCCTTCTCCCCACACTCGCTGATCTGTTTAGCTTCACCTGTTCTAGGCTTTACCGCCATTCAGCACCTATGATGCTGCGCGACAGCCGGGATATGATCGAGGGTCTCCTGATCTACGCGCACGCAAGCGTGTTGCCTTGCAAGTCTCCGTTCACACCGTCTTGTGAGCGTGCGCCATGCCACCACAGGATTGCGTGATGAACTCGCATTCGTCCACAGTGCGGGCTTGGCACTAAAGAGACCACTGAAATAGCCCCAAATACACGAGATATTGCACCGTATCCGTCGCAGGCTACTCCAACTGCCATCTCTCTATCCCCTCCTCGTTGACTGTGACGATGCCTGGCACTACATTGCCTTCCATACCGCATTATGTTCCTGCGCCTCCCACTGCAGAAAACCGTACGTCAGCGACCAAGGTTTCACAGTAATTACATCCCAAACTCGAGCGTTCTGCAGTGGAATGGGCCGACTTGCCGATTATTGACATCTCACAAGCCAACACCCCGGAAGGTCGTGCCGAGCTTGCGCCCAAAGTACGAGACGCCATGCGTACGCAGGGGTTCCTCTACGTGGTGAATCATGGATACGATCAAGCGAAAGTGAGTGCTCAGCGAACCTTTGTCGTTACAAGGCAAACGAGTCTCATCTTGTGCGTATGGATGGCAGAATGAACGTATCTTTGATATCGCCGACCTGCCGTTTGCACAAGTACCTGAAGATGAGAAGAGACTGTTCGCAGGCAACATCAAGCAAACGGGATCATATCGTGGATATAAGCTTCGCCGGTATTGGGTAGGTTCTGTTCGATCAGCACTTCTCCGCTGTGGCACGCGTCTCATCAGTCGATCCAGCATATCGAAAATGGCGTGCATGACCAGCTCGAGCACTATAATCGTGAGTCATTTGGTCGCTAAGCGTCTCCGTCGCAAACTCATCCTCGTTTATATGTATAGTCCACCGCGCCATTAACGGAGATCAGAAACATCCGAAAGCACTCCAGCCTGTTCTACCAGGAATTCGCGCTTTTGCTGAGCATAATCACTTCAACGTCCTCCATCCTCTTCTACGGTAGGCGCTCTGGAAGTCCCGGGTCGGTTTGATACTGACGGTGTGTCAGGCTTCTTGCCCGAGGAATGGAATTGCCGGAGGATACGTTCGTTAACATTCATGGGTTCGATACTAAGGGCGAAACCTATGGTGAGTATTCGTTCATGTTCGTTTGGATCCGCGACTTGACCATTACATCTTCAGTCCGCTTTATGAAATAGTGCGTGGGGGACTCGTCGTCAGCGCTCACAATGAAAATTTAGCCAACTGACGTGACCTCAGCTATCCTCGTTCAGAGGAGGAGGAGTCGAAGACGAAGAATGTTTGGCTGAAGGGTCACACAGGTATGACGTAGTGTCAGACGTTAGGCAATCCCGGTGCAAATGTCCTTTTTACCAGACTTCGGCACGATTACGATTCTCTGGAGCCAGCCGGTCTCTGCGCTGCAAATATTGTCACCAGACGGCAAGTGGAGATGGATCAGGCACATCCCGAATGCGCTTGTGAGTAGAGTCCAACGCCAGGTGGTTCTACTTGCTCATCATCCTATCAGGTGGTCAATGCCGGGGACGCCATGGAGTTCCTCTCGGGTGGCTTCTATAAAGCTACCATCCACAGGGTAGTCCAGCCACCTGCCGACCAGCGAGGTTACACACGCGTTGGTGCCTTCTACTTCGCCATGACGGATGACGACGTCAAACTCGTGCCCTTCGCGGAGAGCCCAGTCTTTGAGCGAGTAGACATCGTCCGTAAGTGCGACGACGCCGATGCGCCGACGATGGAACAATGGCGTAAAGGACGTACGAGTGCCTACGGGCAGTCGGAACTGAAGCGGAAGGACGAAGTCGTCGAAGAGGAAGTCATCAACGGGGTTGTGGTGAAGCACTACAACTGAGGAGTACGTGGGCTACAGCGTACTACGATGTGGTGGTTGTACCTCTTCACTGTAAGTGGATATCCAGGAGAACCTATGAATGGAATACAGCATGACTTGCTAAGATCGCACGCCCACGAGAGAGTTGTACGCAACCCCGGAGAAGGTCCATAGACACTGCTGGCTCGACTCAGAGCTCTGACATCCTCAAGAGGTCCAGGTTACCTATGAATCTCTGATGCTGCCTTGTGCAGAGCAATCACGCGAAGGCGCCGCTCTACTGAATCCCTTCTACATCTGGACTGTCTTGTTCCTCTCGCAGACCCTATGCCCCCAATCGACGGATGCAGCCTTATCGCCGGGGCGAATCAGGCCAAGTCCCTTGCCGAAAGTCATTCCGAGTCTCATGGTGGGGCGGGAAGCGACGGATGCTATAGGTCCAACATCGTCCTTGGTTATAACTATTTGGACGATCATTTCGAGTCCTACCCACGCTCTTTACATCGACGTCTCACGGCCGTCCGCAGTTCCCTTCGGCGAACTCATGACAACTCAGGGGAATCGACCTCAACTCGCGCTAGGTCATACCACCAGAGCAGCAACTTCTCTCCAGCTCCTGAAGTTTGAGCTTATACGACGCTGCACCATATATAGGGATGCGTCTCCTCTCATTGAGAGGGAGCACGGTCCCTCGTAGAGCGACCCTACCTTCACCTGTATCTTCACGTACTCACTGTCATCATGCCTGGTACGACTATACCGCCTCTACCCCATTACGTCCCAGCGCCGCCGACGAAGGAAGAGTGTAGGCACATTCACCCCCTTCAAGTTCAGGTGCTGAGCAAAGCATTATGCAGTGGAATGGGCCGACTTGGCGATCATTGACCTCTCGAAGGCCAGTACGCTTGAAGGTCGTGCAGAGCTGGCTCCCAAAGTTCGGGATGCTATGCGTACATATGGCTTCATGTACGTCGTGAATCATGGGCTTACCCAGGCACAGGTGAGCTTCTTGTGGCTGTCGAAATTAACGATGGATTGACGTCGTCTTCGTCGATCACAGAACGACCGGATCTTCGACATTGCAGACGTGCCATTTTCTCAAGTTCCGGAAGACGAGAAGAAGAAGTTCACCCACGACATCAAGGCGACCGGGCTCTACAAGTGGTACAAGCTCCGGCAATATTGGGTAGGCTGGTTACATTCCGACGGCTTGCGGTTTGCGGCAATGATGGTCTGACCTCGATGGGCTAGCACATCGACAATGGCGTTCGTGACCAGATAGAGCATTACAACAGTGAGTTCAAAGGAGCCCTCACGCTCTGGAGAGACGGTTCGTTGATTTTTCGTGATATGTAGTGCACAGGCAAATCGTCAACCAAGAGAATCCCAAGGCGTTGCAGCCTTTCTTGCCCGAGATTCGCGCCTTCGCCGAATACAATCACTACAACATCCTTCATCCTATTCTTCGGTGCGTCAACTCAATTTTCCTTACTGACTCGTGCTCAAGCTGGTGTAGCTTGCTCGCGCGCGGAATGGAACTTCCTGAAGAGACGTTTGTTGACATGCACGGTTTCGACCATAAGGGAGAAGGCTGGAGTACGCGACGTCACATTCCTCACACGATTGAACCTACTAACCATACCCATCATGCAGTCCGTTTCATGAAATAGTTAGTGCGATCGCTGGTTTCTTCCCTATTTGTTCCTCAACTCCCCAATACAGCTACCCCAGGACTAAGGAGGACGAGGACAAGACCAAGAACGTTTGGCTTAAGGGTCACATGGGTCCGTCTGCTTACCAGCTACCTGCCTGATGATACAGTCTGACTCGGCGCATCCGTAGATTTTGGTACCCTCACCATTCTCTGGAGTCAGCCAGTCTCCGCTCTGCAGATAATGTCTCCGGACGGGAAGTGGCGCTGGGTCAAGCACATGGACAACGCACTCGTACGTATCCTCCTCACTCCTGCGACTCTTCACGTTGAAAGCGAGCCTGCGGATCCGTTATAGGTGATTAATGCAGGAGAAGCGATGGAGTTCCTCTCGGGCGGGTTCTACAAGGGCACGATTCACCGAGTGCGCCAGCCGCCCCCGGATCAGCAAGGGTACCCTCGGCTGGGGGTCTTCTACTTCGCCTTGGCGGACGACGACGTCGTGCTCAAGCCACTCACCCAGAGCCCAGTCTTGCAGCGCGAGGGCATCGTGCGTCGCTGGGAAGACGATTCTCAGGCGCCAACGATGGAGCAGTGGCGGAAGGGCCGGACGAGCGCGTATGGCACAACTCAACTCAAGAAGAAAGACGACGTCGTCGAGGAAGAAGTCATTAACGGGGTTGTGGTGAAGCATTGGAACTGATGCAGGCAGCGCACGGGACACGGATTCTTGTGCGATAGTAGCAGCGATACATCGTTGTAGGATTTGTTGCCGTGGAGAGAAATTCAGATTACATAGCATGAGCAGTGCTCTCCGACTATACATGGACACCCTTGCGGTCGTGCACGACGTTCAATCATGATGTCCTACAGTACATGCTGTGAGTTCGTGATGATTGTGTGGACCTGGTGAAACAAGGGCGACTATGGCAAGGCGACATGCAAGAGACTTCGATCTCGTACCTTGTATTTCTTTCGGGATTAATAGCGGCTGACACAACCGCTTTCAGTACCCTCGACGATAACTGCGACGATAACTGCATGCCTTACGATCGAACATGCCCCTGGAAGAGTCCCTCTGGCACCGGATTGGTGAGAGAGGCAACATTGTGTTAGGTTATAGTAGACTGCCTGCAAATGAATGAATGACAAGCGCGATTGACGTAGCTCCGTGCAATATCTGACAACGCTGCCTCCGGCCGCTTGTTCAGCCCAAATGTGATGCGTGTAGGGTGTGCAAGCAGAATCCGAACTAAAGTCGCATGAGGAAGGATGCCAGTATGTTGTACAGTAACGAGACATCGAGGCATAGCGTGCAGCCTGATAGCATCGCATGGAGAATTTGATGAACGAAGCCAGGACGGCCATCGAAATCTCATGCAGCGACGATGGGTTTCGGACTGACAGCCTGCCAAAGGTTTCAGATCACGAGGAGAATCAGTGGTATCAAGTGTGCGATCGCCTACCACTGTAGGGCCAGTATGATCCGCTCGGATAGCAAAGACGTTCGATTGCGATAGCGACCGCTGTCCAGTATGGCAGTCAGCGTTCACAGATTCCTTCCAACTGCACCAGCACCAGAGCTCACGTCGATGGGCGTCAGTCCGCAGGACTGAATTTGTAAGGACTGCGATGTATCTGCGCCAGTTGCGGGGTTGGTGCCTCGCGTGAATACTAAACTGCCACTGTCAACTTCGAGGTCGACGACGCTCCCTCCTCCAGCGGCCTGTGTATGAAGATACAGGCGTACATTGAGCCTGATTCATGGGTTAGTGGCAATACCAACAGAGTGATGAAGATGATCTTGTTGTCGTCTGGGATGCTTACGTGGCCAGCAACGAATTGGTGTAGACTCCCAATGTGATAGATGATTAATCATGAAGACGCGACAGGTGCAATGATAAGCCACGCAGATCACTCACGTTTGCTCTGCATCATGACCGCCGGAAGGAATAGGAATTGGCTCAATGACGCCGAATTCTGGCATTCGCAATTGATCAGTACGGGATTGAGTAGTCACCTTGTGGCGATATATTACGCTGATAGTGACGAAGACGTATGTTTGACAGATCCTGTCGTTGGACATTTAAGCATTCAGATCAGCATTGAGCAGAGTGATAGAATACTTGCGTAGTGACCAGGCCCTGTTGTATCGCATACCTCATCAGATTGTCAATGAGCATATTGGACCTGCAACACGCCGTCAGCCAATCCACTGGCTAACACTACGTCATTGCTCGCCTACCGCTTTAGCCCAGACCGGTTCGTATGGAAGAAATAGCATAGTCCAGCGGAGATCAATATATCGCAAAGCGAGCTGCACCCGCTGCCCAGCAGCGTCGGAATGTGCAATGTGCTCGACTTGAAGAGGGTAAGGGCGGGTGCTATGTACCTGGAAGGAGACGAGCGTCCAATCTAGTGATGCCTCGTTGCAAGTATCGTGAACGCACATCATCGCGCCAACCCCTGAGTGCTCCATGGCGCGTCAGCGATGGCACCTCAGGCTCAGAAGCTTATAATTGACATACATGTCCCACTGCCTGGGATAGCATGGTTGCCAGTGTATTGTGAGTGATGTGAATATCGAGAAAGTTGTGCTCACCTAGACTACACAAAGCTAGGGCTGCCTAGCGAATTGTTGTATATCAGACTTATCAATGGGAGTAGCATCGAAAATGACATACGATGGCCGCTGTAAGCGCTTTGTTCTGGCTCACTTAGTGCGATCAACATTCATGAGTAAGAAATCACAGCGGCCAATTTCGACACTTACAGAGCCAGAGACGTCGTGCAAAGTATCTGGTACGGTATACATGATCAGAACAAGACCTCTACAGTGGAACCGCAATGCGTACGATTGGACCAGAAACGCAGTGATGATCTGTCGGCTCCACGCTGCTAAGTTTCTAGTGGCGGGCGACTAGAATGTCAAACTTACGCCTATATAATTCTCAGTCTGTGTTCGCAATGATGATCGCATCAGCTAGCCATGCCGTAGAATGCGTAGCACGCACAATTAGACTCCTGTATACGGTATAAGCAGAGAATATTAGATCAAAGCAAGCGGACATACCAAACGTTAGTCATGGCCTCGGCGGAATGAAGGTAATCATCGACAACGGACGCGTACATCCCATGAGCCGTGAAGGCTGTCGTCAGGGTGTCGAGGATGCTTGATCCTAGCGTAAGCCATGACGCTCGCCTGTGGATAGATGAAGCTGCGTACACCAGCACGGCTACCTACATAAAAGTATGCCATGAGTGCCGGACTATCTGGATATCCAAGCGTTCTCTTGTGGGCGTACAAATAGTTTGAGCAGTAGACCGTCTTGCGGGTAACGCCTGAAGTATATATATCCCTGCATCACTGTGATACCGTAGAGGCTATTCAAGATGACGAGAGTCAGACAACGGTGGCTAGCATGCAAGCGGAGTGCTGCGTACCTTGCCGAAAATGCAAATCCGATAACCAGGCCACTTAGGAATCCCTTGGGGCTGGTGAAGTTGACGGTAGAACAGACATCTCCCATAGTAAATACAGAGGGCGATAACGGGTCCTCGGGTACTCTGTATGTCGACTAGCTGCGTGAGTGGGCTTGCGAGGAAGATGTACGGAATGTGGCGAGGCAGTGGGTAATCTCTCTTCGCGCTTGGTGAGGAATTGACTTATATCTGACATTCTGTGCGAGTGATCATGATTGAAGACGGAAGATTCTGCTCTCGCAATCTGCAGCTCCTCGCGATGATACCACTGCATGGCGAGCACTTGCTGTCTTTGATCTGGTTACGACATCAGTCGCTCTAAGTCAATCTGAAGATTTCTCTTCCGTTTCATGGTGCGGCAACCAGGCGGCCATCCGTACAATCTGCTTCAAGTTGGGGAAGCATCCTCTGCGATTCTTCGATGATGTGGGGGGTGTGGCAGAACTTGATCGGTGCTCCTAAGATTGACAATGCGTGGAACCTGTCGAGCTAGAGAAGTAACGGAATGATAGAGTCGACATTCCACTCGTATCGTCGTATCCAAGTCGTATCGTAGTCGTAGTCGTGGTCGTGGTCGTGTCTATGACCCGAAGCGCCCACCGATGAACATTCGTTAGGCGCCCAAGTATGACCACGACAAGTGCCTGGTGCCACAAGCCAAAATAGGTGACTCTTGCCAACCACTTCGCAACGTTTCACTCTCTCGCTGCAGTGTTAGTATGTTTTCCGGCTGCTACATGTCTGAGCTACGAACGTCGAAGACTATAGACAGTGTTCAGTACAATTGGCGACGGACTCCACCGTCATCCTGTCGACGTCCGCCGCGCCTTGCTCGAACATCAGCACGAACGGCGTCGTCACCGGCGTTGACTCGGGCTTGAGCGCAGCCCTCAGGACCTTCAAAGTTTTCAGGCGTGATCACTCGACAAGCCGGATGCATCAGGATACTTCCGCTCAATACCCATCAGCTGATCACCTCCTCCATCTTCCGCGGTAGCAGGTGAAAGCATCTGCGCTAGGTAGGGCCATAGTTACATACCGGCTCACCTTTCCGCCCCAGAATAGGATGACACAAAGGTGTAGAATCGGAGGAAAGTAGTTCACGTTGTAAGAGTACCTGTTCAAAGCCCCTCTTATGAGATACCGTATCCTCGCTATGAAACGTAACTGACAGCAGTCTGGGCAGAAACGGTGCTCTGTGACGCCTTGTTGAAGCCTGATGATGGATCAGTTGAACGCACGCACGTTCACCACAGTCTCCGCAGAGCGCACAGTTGCTTCATCAACATGCAGATCCATGTTATCATAACTTCCTCGCTCGATCTAGTAGATAAAAGGCACCAAAGCGTACCGAGTTCTCTTGGACCACTCGATCCACTGCTCCCCGAACTCCTTTCTCATAACCTCGTCCTCCTTCGGCACCCTCTTGATCACAGTCATCATCGAAAACAACACATACGCCACCCAGAATCCAGCAATCGCCTTCCCTGTGGGCGAGTCTAGGGCCCCGCTTTCCACAAGCATGCTGCCCGGCGCGAACTGCATCAAGAGCTGTCCTGTCGAGACGGCGAGCGCACCGATATATGACGGGTGGCGGACGACAGAATACGGCCCCCAGGTGACGAGTTGGTGGTCCTTCACCAGTGCGAGCTGGTAGGTGAAGTAATGACCCATGGTATTGTAGCACGCCTTGCGGACGGCGCCGCCGAACACGACCAGGGCCGCGCCGAGGACAAAGGCAGGGTGTATGCGCAGCCGGCCGATCCATTGGGCAGATCCAAGAGGCGAATCCATGATTCGTGCGAGAATTGCCAAGGTCTCGCCCCCGTGTGTCAGCCATCCGCTTGCCTGTTTGGTAGCTCAGATGAGCTGGTCGCTGTACGTGCGGAGCGCCGCTTCATGTGCAGAGAAGGGGTACGAACCATGCCAATGCGAGGCCCGACCGTCGAGAAGAAACCGACCGGATCCTTCTTCCCAAATTTCTCTGACTCTTTCTCGCTAGGAGCAGGATTTGGCGACGTCCATGCGATATGCTCTGAGATGATAGCGGCCGCGAGGGCAGGTACCTTGAGTGGGAGAAGTGAGGACATGGTGTCGTGCCCTGAGGGACTCTGAGCTGTAACCGGCGACGACAGGACAACTTGACGATAGATACTAGGCGTAGATATACTCTAGGATAGTGCCGTCCGAAGCTCATCACCCGCAGTACAGAAATACTCTTCTATCTCACAGCCGGCCTTCCACCGGCTCAGTGATGATCTTCTTTGAGAGGAGCGTGAGAGGAGGGAGTTGTCCATAGAGTACCAACGTTTCAACTCTGCATGCGCGCGGATGCTGCTGCAGGGATGAGATGAACGAAGCATTCCCCGCGACAGATGTTCTCTTGACATTTGTGAGAGTTCCAGTATGGCATCCCGCTATCCGAAGCCTTCCGTGCGTTCATTTCGCGGGTTTGCCTATGGGCATGCGTCATGAAGAATGCATACAGGTCGCTCCTGGCGTCCGCGGCGTTCGGGTAGGACACAGGACATGCACGGTGGATGACAGCGACTACATAGACTTCGAATCAGCTCTTCTTTAAACGCACGACGGTAGCAATATACGAAGCCAACCACAACATGATATCGGCATGGACAGCATGCCGGTGGAGGCACGCTGGCATGGCCAATGGAACTTGGCTGCGGACGTCTGCAAGTGAACGCTCGATTGCAGACGTACGTGCAGCCGGTGACACCAAGCGTCGTTCCTGAGACTGAATGCGCAGAACATGTGAAGCCCAGAAAACGCAACTACAGGAGTCTCTTGCTCCCGTTAACCAGCTGGACACCTGCAAGATCCTAGGATCAGTTCGTTCTAGGCTCGTCGCGGGATCTCCCTCCTGGCAATTGGTGGCGGTTAGAAACTCAGGTTGGCACCTTTGCCCAGTAATCTGAAGATTGAAGGATGCAGCTAAGCAAGCAATGCTTCAACACGGGCGACCGTGATGCACCAAACCGTTCCGAGTGAACCGCTATCCATCAAGTAGAACTGGCACAGCGGCAGATACATATGGCAGGTCTGTTGCTTGAAACAGTGGTGGCAGAACGAAGGAACGGTCCGTGGGTAAGCGCCAAACTGAGCACGTACTGTATCAGGGTACCTTGCACTTCCAGCAGTATGCATGTACCCGGTACGTACGACACTTGCGATCTTAGCGCACACCTACCGCTCACGTTCACCACAAGAGACCTGCGCGCGTACTTCCACAGCGCAAGGGACCGAAGCGTCAGAGGAGTTTCGCAGAGATCGTAGTAACGCTATAATTTCGTACGAAATACATGGTGGTTTACGGCTGCTCATCGGCTTCAAAGCCCCCGCGCATCTTCCTCTCTATACAGACCGACCGACCGCCGCCTTCCTCCGGGTCGCCACGACTTGAGGCCGAGACAGTGCACCCCGCCACACCAGGCTCGGCAACCATACCGCAGCGCACGTAGAGCAAGCATACAGGGTAACAGTGACGACTGGGGCATGCGATACAGTCGAAAAGGCGAGGTCGGATGTAGCAACGCGGGCTCATAGGTTGGGGTAAATGCCTGCGTCGCGCCGCGCCTTGGTCATCGCCGCGACGATCGCGCTGCCGATGCCGCTTCCGTCCTCTGCGTGGTACGTTACGATGTTCCTACAGGTGCGGCGGCGGGTCGTCAGCTTGGGTCGAGCGGCGAAAGAGGACACTACACTCACTTTCCCTTCTCGCCAAAGATGTCCTGCAGCCCCTCGTGTATCCGCTCCGCGAACATCGGGTATTTATTGTAAAGCGAGCCGTCCGCGCCGACGCAGCACCCCTCCTCCAGGTACCCCATCTTGCTCACGATGGCCGCAATGCCGCACGCGGAGAGGCGTGCGGCACGCCGCGCGACGAGCTTCGCGAGCGCGCGGAAGAACTGGCGCTCCGCGAGCGTCGTCTCGAGCGCGAAGAAGTGGCTGAAGATGCCGATAATCATCAGCAGCTCGTCCGTCGGATCGCTCTCCATGAGCGAGAGGAACGCGGTGTCGAACGAGTACGGGATCTCGATCTTGTACGTGTTCTGCCCGAGGAAGAGCACGCCCTCGTCGATCAGCTCGCAGATGATGAGCCGCAGGATCTCGCCGAGGTACCGTCCGGAAATCAGTTTCTATACGGGGCTTGAGACGCGAGCTGGACCGTGGAAGGGAGCAGTCACGAACCTCGAATGCCTGCTCGCCCGGCTTGTTCGACGTCTCGTCGATGGTGATGTCGTACTTTGTCCGCGGCAAGTTCTCGTGCTCAAACGAGTCGAACGCTCCCTGTCCCGTTCGTTAGCAGCGCAGGTAGGTGGCCCATGCAAGCCACTCACCCATTCGCAGTTGATCGCCATCTCAGCATTGGGGTCGATGCCGAGCTGCGCGATCTTGGGTATATCGCCTACGCGCTCCATGTACGCCGCGTTGCAGCCCGTTCCAAAGATGCACGCGATGCGCGTCTTTGGGTTCACGTAGTGCGACGCGATCAGCGTCCCCGTCGTATCGCATGTTAGCGCCACCACGTCCGCCGGCACAGACTGGGCATCGCGTACGAGGTCAGTGCGGGGTAGGCGAGTGCATTCCGAGAGATACGTACGTATTTTGCAAGAGACTGACGGAACATGGCGACGACGTCGTGGCCCTCGGTGTTAGGTGCGCCGAAGCCTTTCGTCCATCGGATGAGCACACCATGGTCAATGCGGTCTTGCCTGAAAACGCTAATCAAGCGAATGCTGGTACCATCTATCGCGTCGAACTCACGAGCAAGGGTATGAGAACTGGCGATAGTGTGAGCAAGGTACTCCAGTTATAGCCAAGCCAGACGCACCGTAAAACCGAGAGGCAGAACCTGGTCCTGCCCGATAACGCCCGCCTCGATATTTGAGTCGATGAACGCCTTCAGGCACTCGGCGCAGAAATCGAATAGCTGCTGTCCGTCTTCCTGCTTCTGCTCTTCGGAGAGACGGTATTTCGATTGCGTGATCTCAAATTTGCCGTCCCCTTGCAGGGTGACGAGACACACTCGGAGGTTGGTACCACCTGCAATTTTGAGCAGCGTAAGCAACAGAGTGCGGAAGATGAAGAGGCTATGCGGCAAGAATCGAGTCCAGGCTAAGGAATACCACGGATAGCGGGTACCCGCGGCGTTGGATTGGGATAGGGTAGGACGCGGGTGGGGGGTAGACTTTCGGCGACTTGAAAGTGTTCGAGCGCATCTCACTCCCAATCCCTCCTTGGGAAGTATGGGAACGCAGCTACAGCCAAGTGGAAAGAGTGCCAACGCGTCTAGTGAGGCTTTTTCGCAAAGGCATCCGTTCGCTATTCAGTGGAGCCCATCAGGCATCTGCGTGAAGCGCGAGTGCACCGCACACACAAATCTACGACGCTGGGCACTCGCATTCGGAAGCCGAATCGGTATCGCTCCAGCTCCAATCCGCGCTACCCACGAATGCCTCACCCCTTGCGAAAAAGCCGGGGTAATGTCTCCACCCATTTGTTGGCATAATCCTTGACCTGTCGACAAGAGAACCCGACGGGTTGCCCGACCCGCGAAAACCCTACCCATACCCAGACGTCTATGACCCGCAGCAGGTACACAGGCTGGATAGACGAACGGCAGGGCAGGCAGGCCCTTCTGTACCAGGTGTCATAGCAAGGTGCAAGGACAACAAACAGTTGTTACATATGCCTTCTTCAATCCATAGTCATGAGTCATGACATAGGCTGGTCATAGCCTGGTAGTTGAGCTCACGGTAGGTCTATGACAGGGCTATGGCATGATAGTGCGGAAGGAGGTTGCTCGCAGTGCGTGTCGGATACGAGTGACCCAAGAGTTGACCCGTACCCGACCCGTGACTTTCAATGCCACAAGATACGCTGCGGCCGTTGGTAGTGCTCGAGCTGCACATGACAGGCAGACCCTCCATTGTGCCAGGTGTCATAGCACGGCGAAAGGAAAACAGATTTCGCTCCACAGCCATGCCATGAGCTTCTCATGATCTAGCAGGTAAACTCGCGATAGATTTATGACACGGCATGGTATTGCGGAGGTAGGATGCCTGCCATGACACCAGCCCGGCGCAGCAATGTATCTTGCTGGGTAGCGGGACAGGGAAGTGATACGAAAAAGCTGGCGCATGAAAAGCGCAGCGAGATTGGAAGAGGAAAGGCGAGAACAGGGGCTCACCGAGATCAACAGCGAGATAGTTGCCGGTCTCCTTGCCTGAGGGCCAGCCGAAGACGTATGTGGGTATCATCGGCTATGGATCAGGATTGCCGTCAAGGATTGGCACCCATCAGAGAGAAGCGTTGTGGTACGTACCACGACCTGACCATGTTTCGCAAGGCCGAGCTCGAGGGATTCCTTGAACGCCTCGACGATGATCCGCATCCGCTGCGGCGTCAAGGTGAACCTTGGTAGCCGCGTTCAGCATCGCCCGGGTTCGCAGCTGGCGAGAAGGGACTCACAAGGCCTCGTACTTGCGGAGGTGATCCGCCATCTTCCTGTGATTGTCACCGATCGCTGGAGTCGAGCGGGGGGAACGGGGGAGAGGGTCTGCAAACGTACTTCTTGGTAGCGTGAGGCAGGCCGTCGTCATCTTCGCTGGATCTTGTGTAGGACGGGAGGGTCTGGCCCGAGGGGAGCACTACGCTCGTGCTGCCGCGCCTGCTTGACATTTTATAGGATGAGGGGTTGCTGGACGGGCGGAGAATGCAGCAGACGGGATGGGACAGACTTGCGCTCAGGTGCAGCAGTCGCCGCTATCAGCCACTGCCAGAAGTAGAAGTGGAGGCCTTACTCCCCCAACAGACGCCCACTCCCAGGTCCAGATCCCCACGATAACCCCTGATTTGGGCATATTCGGGCGAGATTTACCCCTGTAACCCCCCTTAGCCCGTCATCGTCTGCGTGTTTTTCTGACGGAAGGGGACGCCACGGCTGTCTAGACCGCGTCTGCCTCTCCAGATCTCTCTCCTCTTCCTTCTCCTCCTCTCCCCCACCTATCACGACGGATGATCGGCCTCAAGGGAACGCTCAACGTACGCGCAGTCGCCCTTTTTGCGCGTATCCGCCCCTCCTGACGTCGCCTCGCCCCAGGTCATCGACAACTCAGGGGCCCTCCTCATCGAGTGTGTCAACGTCCTCAAGCAAAAGGTCAACAACGGCTGGGGCTCCGTCGGCGATGAGATCGTCTGCGTCGTAAAGCGTGCGCGCCCCATCTCAGGCCAGGCCTCCGCCTCGGCCGCCAAGGTCCGCCAGGGCGACGTCCGTCGCGCCGTCATCGTCCGCACCAGGAAACCAGTCCGCCGTCCAGATGGTCGTCTCATCAGGTTCGACGACAACGCCGCAGTCCTCTTGAACAACAAGCGCGAGATGCTCGGCACGCGTATCGGTGGTGTGGTCAGCGCAGACTTGCGTATGAAGGGTTGGGGGAAGATCGTCTCTCTGGCTCCCAAGGTGCGCACTCAGTTCACGTGGTCGCATCGTGGTAGTGCTTATACGTGTGCACATCAGGTTGTATGATACCTCACGTATAATTCCTTAGACTACGCATATTCTTCTCTCCCCGGAGTGTCTCGTTCAGCCGGATTTTGGCTCAGTGCGGCACGCCTTCGCAGGCAGAAAAGGTCAGTCGTGCGATCTCTTTCTCCTCAGACCATGCATATCCTACCCTCCTTCCGCGCTGGCACTTCTCTCCTCTGCTCCCTGGTGAATCGCTGTCCCTATGGGTTTTACTGTTCTCGCATCCTCGCGCTGTTGTGATCCTCCTCAGCTTATGAAGATATCGTCTCATGCACACTCGGCTCGTGCAGTATCTGCCGTTCAGGAAACATCTTTCCACTGTCTTGAAATACCCTCTGGCGCCTTCTTCTGGAGTCCTTGGTCAACTAGACTGAAGTCTTGCCCCTGCCCTCTCTGCGCCTGGCATGGAGTGCGCCCTGTCTCGCGACACCTGTCACCACAATTCGACCCCGGAACATCTGCGCCTGCTCTGCAGCTCCTTGTGGAGCACCGCAACCAGGCGCATTCCTTGCTGGAGTTCTTAGCCCACCGGCGAAGTGGTTCCCCGACTCCACGGTTGTTTCGTGAATCGGTGTGCATCAGAGTACTACAATTGGACGCCAACAGGACATGCTGCAAGCTCACAACCGTGCAGTAATCGGTTCAGCATCGGTTCAGCTGGACCCAACTCACTTCCACCTCGGTGAGTGTATACCAACGTACGTATGTATACGTTTGCCTACCCACAAAGTATCCGCTCATATACAGGCGATGCGGGAAGCATCCTGTCCCGGCGAGCGCTCGATCGTGGTCCCCTCTTTCCACCGCTCTGCGCTACTCGCCCACTCACGACGGCGACGCACCCACGCACGCGCATGCAGTTTCACCGACCAAGCCCCCAGGCAGAGCGTCTCAGGCGGACAGCCAGCTGCTCGACGGTCGGCTATTGTTGAGTCTAACGCGGGCGACCGCTGAGTGCATGTCGGGTTGGCCTCCATGGGTCATTGGATACGGAATTGGCTTTGCCATACTCCATCACGACCTACTCGGTACCCAAGGAGTGGCGGTGCCCGCGTTGTGCGCCGTTACGGCGACGAAAACGGTACTATTCCAATAGGTAATATAATAGGTGCTCCCCGGTGCGCTCGGGAGCGTTGGGTCACTCGGGGCCGGGGTATTGATGATTGGATGCCTGAGTGTGGATAGGGTCTGCGTGCGTGGGCGATTACCCCATGTCCGTTCTGTCTGCGGTCTTCACTCGCGTTTCGTTGGACCGACCGCACATCGAAGAAAATAGCCGCACACTGGCGAGCTTGTCATCTAGCGGCGTAGATAGCGAAGTCATTGCTCACCCGCCGGAAGCCGAGGGCATGCTACTCTATAGAGCAGTACCGGTCAACGCGATACCCGGCTGTCTTGCATCACCCTTATGACTCTAGTACATAACCGCCTCGCTCACGCGACCGCCCCATGTACTTCTAGCGTGCTCGCGGCTCGTGCTCCAACAATGCAGAGTTCAGCGCGCGGTTGCGGAAGGCTGAGGACGTGCAGCGAAGGTCGTGGATCAATAATTCTCCCAGCGACGCTGACGTAGGGAACGCTCGAGATCTATTTACTGTAGTCGACAGAGCGGGTCCCGGCATCCTTCCTGTTCGATCCTCGCTAACACACTGTGTATATATGCAGCGAAGCGGACAATTAATGGCGGTCTGCCATACCAGCCCCACATTCGACGAACGTGTCCGATACCATCTTAGTACATCCGTATCGCGACTCAGAACTTGTCCCTCACGACATTGCCCAACTCCTCCTCGATTGCCATTGACCACTCCAGCATGGCCTCCTCGCTAGCGACCGTCAAGCTTCCTGCCCATATAGCAGCGGTGATCGCCGAATACGTCTCCTTCCTCTCGCCGAACCCGCCGCCGAAGAAAGAGGAGGCGCAGAAGTACAACGGCGGCGACCTCATCAGCAAGATCGCCACCGCAGGTTCCTACTTCGCCTTGGTGTGTACACACATACGTGCCGTCCTTCGCGCGCATTCCGTGCCAGTGACCTGACATGTTCGCGGGCTGTAGGCGTTCGCATGGTCGATACACGGCTGCGAGATCGCCGCCATCCTGGCGCAACATACGCGTTCCCCATCGTCCTCCGCGATCCTCTCCTTTCTATTCTCCCGTCCGCCCGCCGCGAGCAAGCTGAGCCTCCACCCGACCTTCCTCCTCGGGGCCTCCCTCCTCCTCTTTGGCGCGGCCGTCCGGAAGGCCTGCTACACCACCCTCGGGCGCTACTTCACCTTCCAGCTCGCGATCCTCAAGCAGCACAAGCTCGTCACCTGGGGCCCGTACGCGGTCGTCCGCCACCCGTCCTACACGGGCATGCTCGCGTCCATCGCGGGCGTGCTCCTCATGCAGCTCTCGCCCGGCAGCTGGCTCGCGCTGAGCGGCGTGCTCGACACGCGCGCGGGCAGGACGGTCATCGGCGTGTGGACGGTGTGGAACGCGCTGCTGATGGTCATGTTTGTGAGGAGGGTGGGGAGGGAGGATGCGGTGCTGAGGAAGGAGTTTGGGGCGCAGTGGGAGGAGTGGGCGCGGAAGGTGCCGTATAGGCTGGTTCCGTACGTCTGGTGAGACGATCCGCGAGTCAAAATTCTGCTTGCCGGCTACGGCGCGTGATCGTCCGCTGCACGCAAGCCGTGGCCTGTCGCTCGGGAGCGTCCCTGTGCGAATAGCCTGCCGGTCGTCCGAGCGGACGAATGGTGATGCCCTGGTGCCTGCTGTGTACATACAGTTGGATTCGCATATGACGATGTGCGATTCCCCCGATCTGTCAATGTGAAACTACTCGCCCTGGAGCTTGGGAATCAGCGTGCAAGACGTCGCGATACCGAGGGTAACCGTTCCGTGGTTCTGTGCGTCGCACCCACAGCGACGCAGGGGGTATGCTTTGATAGCGAGGGGGGACGGAGCGGGCTCGAGATGCGTTTGAGGGCCTTTGAAGCACGAGCTCGTTGCCAAATTTGCGCCTCAGCGACGGTACCGGGGGAAGTTCGAGCTGAAGATGGTCAGTTGCAGCAACGCGTGTGCCCAAGGGTTGCGTTCCAAGTCCATGGCCAAGGACGCCCGCACTCGTACCGTCCATCTTCTCATGGTGGGTCTCAAGTGAGTCTGACGATGACCGTCATCATCTCTCGAAGTGCCCGAACCATGGCAGACGCGGTCGTGATCGGCCTGTAAAGGTCTTCTACATATGTAGCCATGGTGAGTTCATTTGGTATATCTTGATACAGACTGTGGCCATGCTGCTGACGATGGCGGTTGACAGATTACAAGTCTTGTTCGATGTTTCTCCTCACTGGCACATGTACAGAGCAATATGCATCACTCATGAGACAACACTACGGGACTCTTAGGTGGTATGTGCGATATGAACACTGAACGCTTCTACTGGAGTTCGCCGGCGCCCGCTGTACTGCCAGTGGACAACCTTTCATCGAACCCTTTGCAGTACCAAAGATCTCCGTACGGTATCAATGCGCATCCTCAGCATTTTGAATACACCAGCCATCACGAATACCTTATAATGTGTGCTTCGAGGACCAGTTCCAGGGCTTATCACCTCATCACGGCGTTGGCGCGGCATAGTTGAGAACCGTGGCTTGGGTCCCTCCCGCGGTATTTGAAGATCCCAATTGCAGCAGACGCAAGATGAACGGCAACCTGTATTGAGTGTGGTAGGTAATGATAATATGGACCTCGTTCATCTGCGAGTTTACAGCACATCGGCACTCACAACTCCAATCACAGGAGCCTCCTATCATGAAATGCACCGCCTGTGTAGGATCGAAGAAGCACCATAACCCCGGTCGGACGCCCGGAGGGCGCGAACGTCTCGGGCTGAACGCCCTGTGACTTTTCGATGCTTCTTCGGAGCTTCTCAGTGCAAATAGCCCTGACACTGATTCCTCTCAGTACAGGACGGTGTAGGGGCCGCCAGTTCCTGAAAACGAGGGACATAAATGTCATCATCTTGCACGAAACAAATGGGCGCCGCGGAGACGCCAACTGCGCCCGTCCCCCATCCCCTCTGCTCATTCTCTGGCCCCGACGATTCTCCGTCGCACCATCGATATACGATGTTTTCGAGAGATGCGGACACGGAAGTGGATGGGCTCCCTGCGTCCGTCGTCAGTTCTTCCAAGTTCTTCTTACGCTGCTTGATCGTGGGCTGCACATTATCCGCGATGTGAGCGATGCGGCTCATAGGCCTGCATCACCTTTGAGGTCCTCATCTATGTTGCAGTCTCTATGGGATCACGCTCCAACAAGCCTTTCTTTACTATCGCCGCTATGCCCGGGACAACCTACCCCTAAAGCTCTTCGTACGTCACTCTGAAAAAGTCCTCCCACCCATCGACGCGCTCTTATCGTCTTTCCGCTCAGGTCGCAGTACTTGTGTATGCCGTCATCGCCAGATGCGCTCTTCACCTCCTAACTGAAAGACACGCCGATACAGCATTCTCGATACTGTGGCGACCATCTTCATGATCCACGGATTGGACACCTATGTGGTTGTCGATTATTTGCAACCTGAGAAGATGACCGGCTTGGTGTGGTACGTGTCGACAGCCTTCCAGTAATAGCCTGAATCGCAGCACGCTCACTTCTACGCCCTGACATGCAGGAGCCTGACGGTGCGTTTCGAACCTGCTTTACTCCAAGTTAGCTGAACTCGAACGAATGGGGGTCTCAAGGCGGAGAACTGTCTGTGTGTAAGTGATTCATTTGATGTACGACACATCAGCTTCCCCAACTTGTCCTCTGATGCTGTACCCGTAGATTATTACCTCTGTCATGGTCCAATGGTACGTCTACCCCTTGGATGTCGGGCGCCAGTGTCGTGATCTAATCGTCGACTAGCTACTTCGGCCAGCGCCTCTGGATTTGTGAGCCCCTTGAGAGCCTCTTTCATCAACTTATTCAACCACTCATCGCATCCCTTGCCAGTGAGCCGACACAACAAGATATTCACCGGCTTGCTCGTACGTCTATTTTTACGAAGCATTGTTATTTTTCCTCAAATACTTTTGTAGTTTGCCTTAGCGTTCGTAGAGCTAGGTACGGGTCGCTGCATATCGGAGTTACAGAGCTCTAACGAAGGCACCATCCATGACAGTCAGCGGGACGTGTACGCTAATTTCTTTGTCCTCATCTTGATCGGCCGCTCAACTGACTTCGACACCCAGGGCTCACCGTCAACATGTACGTTCACGATGCGGCTAGCAGTTCCAGGACACACGCTGCAATACTGATATCCGGGGTCTCTAGGGCTCTCAATCCTGGCTTCTCAGCCTTCTCAACTCAGCGTCCCCGCATCTTAACTCTTGTGTATAGTGGTTGCAGCTCGGTTTGCGACGTCTTCATCACAGCCGGGCTGTGCTACTTCCTGCATACTGGGAAGTCCGGGGTCAAGAGGTACGAGCATCCACGGCTGACTGATACCTTGGAAATACTCCATTTTGACCATAATAATCAGTTCCAACTCGCTTATAGACAAGCTTATGATATACGCGGTTCAGCGTGGCATCATCACCTTGTTTGTTTCTCGCCTCGTCCTATCTGAAGAGCTTGCGCGTACTTATTCCGACCATCAGGATATGTCAGGCTTACGATTTCTTGACTGTGAGTCGTTTGATACTCGGATGAGAACCTCCTATTGATGCTCGCCTTTAGACCCTCATCGCCCCTACAAGCTTCTTGTTCATCCCGGTGGCTCTGATGCAAATGAAAGGCACGCCTCTCAGCTTTGCATCTCTGCATCCGCGACTGACCGCCATGCCAGTGTACACGAACTCCCTCCTAGCGACGTAAGCACCTCTCCTTCGCGACCCGCACCCACGTATCTGAGTGTTGCTACTCAATACGCTCGAACGACAGCTTGAATGTCCGCGACTCGCTAACCTCATCAGACACCACCATCGTCGAGCTTCAATCCTGCAACCTGGTATTCGCTCCCTCCAATCACGCCCAAGCCGCCCGCGACACTGCGGTCATGCGCGTGCGTGCTCCATCCCACTCTCGGCTCAGCGTAAGTGTAGT
Source organism: Trametes sanguinea (assembly GCA_008973685.1). Lineage (NCBI taxonomy): Eukaryota > Fungi > Basidiomycota > Agaricomycetes > Polyporales > Polyporaceae > Trametes > Trametes sanguinea. Next base: position 182,899 of record WAHA01000025.1, read on the forward strand.
CCCCATTTCCTGCGCGAGATGTAACTTGGAAAGAGGAAGTGATTCGACGAATGCACATAGCGCACATTCGACGAGAAGACGGAAAGCACGGTGGTACGGAGCTCGGGGTCTGAGGTCAAAGTCGGAGCCCTGGAAGATGACGTGGAGGTGAGTCATGCTTCAACCTGTGTTTCTCGTGGTTAGGATCCTGAATCCTATGTAGGGAAGTCTGCGGTTCGCTGAGGCTGTATAGAGCGTATCTCCTACGGTTTGATAGCATGGTGCAGGTGCCCTGCCTCGAATATGATAGCTCCCAAGCACCACTCCGGAGGCCCATCGAGCCTGATGTGCCACGCATGGAACTCTATGCGGTTGATCACACACGCGCAGAGTATATCAGCTACCAGAGTCGAAAGACCCGTCCGGGACAATCACAGACGGTGCCTTCGTTCCCTGACTCGGACTTGTAGAACCTCTCCAAACGGCCGCCTGTCGTAAACCTCTGGAGTGCTCACGCCGCTCTTCATGGCAGGTCATTACGGGTCGCGAATAGTTGAAGGCGCCAGGACGGGGTTAAATCGACATCCACAAACTCTCGTCGTACTGCGCTCCAGTCGTCAGGCTCCATTTAACGCCTCGGGGTGGGGGTTGTAGGCCTGTCATCTCCCCACTCAGAGTCGCTCCCTCAAACAGTACGCCAAGAATCATCGATATGCCTCCTTCGCTGCTGCTCGCCAAGGTCGTCGTGCTCATAGTGGCCATGATTGCCGAATACGTGTCGTACATCTCACCAACGCGCTCACCGGGGAAGGAAGATGTACAGGGGTACAATGGCGGGGACTTTATGAGTCGCGCTACCACCACCTTATCCCACTTGAGTTTAGTCAGTCACCAGTCACCTTTCCCCCGCAGAGAGACAGGCAGTATCTAATCGTACAGTATATTCTATTTCCAGGCGTTCCCCTGGGTACTCAGCGGATGTGAGGTCGCCGCCATCCTAGCCCTGGTACTGCCTTTCGCATCGTCCGACGCAATTCTCTCCGCACTTTTCCCTCGCGCAGCCGACCCGGTGCCTGCGGCGCGTCAGCTGAGCGTCCACCCAATCTTTCTCCTCGGCATGTTCCTCCTCTATTGTGGCGCGATCCTGCGGAAGAGATGCCACCGCACCCTCGGGCGCCACTTCACCTTCCAGCTCACGATCCTCAAAGAGCACAAGCTCGTCACCTCGGGGCCGTACGCGATCGTCCGCCATCCATCGTACACGGGCATCATAATCGCGACTGTGGGCGTGTTCATGATGGGCCTGTCTCCAGGGAGCTGGCTCGTCGAAAGCGGCATCATCGATACATTCCAGGGGACGACTGTGGTTGCTGCATGGCTGTCATGGTACACGTTCATGACTTTCGGTTTCCTAAGGAGAACGAGGATTGAGGACGCTGTGTTGAGGGAGGAATTTGGCGCTCAGTGGGATGAATGGGCGAGGAAGGTGCCGTATCAATTGGTACCGTACGTCTGGTGACGAGATTCGTGAGTTGCCATCCTACCGGCCAGTCTTCAGTCCACTCAATCAGCTCGGAGTGCAGAGTCCTCCGTTATCGTTTGCAATGTCCACAAGTGGCATGCAGAGCGCGCGGCGGTATTCATCCTAGTCATAAACATCATAAAATATGTAACGGCGTGCTTATCTTACAATTCGGTACTGGGGAGAACTGCGGTTCCAACAGTAGGCAAAGCATGCTGTACGGCTCTAGATGAAGTGGACGGCCAAAGTCACGCATGAAAAGCGGCGACCTTGTCAGAGGCGGCCTATCAACATGATACGGAGTCAGAGGACCGAAAGTACGACTCTGAGAAGTAGACACATATACCTCGTCTACCAAACTAGCACCCTTGATGTCGATGACGGTCGCAGAGGAGGCCGGCTAGAGAGATCGAGGCGGTGAGTGACCTCCGCCGATTGCAAACTCTGCAAAGGACAACATCATTCATTATCGTCACTAAGTAACACTCACATGATTGTGTTCCAATGCCCGGGAGTGGGTCGTGTCCGAGTCAGCGTCGCGTTCAGCGACTGGGTCCCCGCCCCTCGTGAACACTGGCCTGGATTCGAGCGTGATGACATTTCCTACGCCCGTGCTTTCGGCTTTGAGCGAGTCGCGCACGTTCAGGCTGAGAGACGTGTTAGCTGGGAGGGCAGATCTGTGGAGCCTGTTGAACGTGCTCACGTCGCTAAGAGGGCGTTGGTGTATACTGTCAAGTAGTATTGATAGTCAGACATATGTTCAGTAGCACTGCGACAGAGGAGAAACTTACGCTTGCTGAGCATTAAAGTGACTGGAAGGAACACGAGTGAGGTCGGGACGGCGATGATCTGAATCGCAGTCAACTTGACATCTGGAAGGTACCCACGCCAAACTCTTGAAGGCGCTCACCGTGATGGTCTCAAAGGCTTGAACAGTTCTACGTCCGGCCACGCCCATCCGAGTCAGCGCTGCATGTACGAGAACATCTAGAGTGTGGAGACCGAACGTACGCCGTGAGCATACCGCGCTGTACAGCATACATCATTAACTTGTCGATCAGCATGTCGGACCTGAGATACGCAATCAGCGACGGAGGCCTGACCATCGAGAAGCGTCACTCACTGCTTGATTCCGGACTTGCTCGCGTGCAAGTAGTAGCAAAGGCCTGCGGATATCAAGACATCCGCAATGGTTCTGCAGCCACTGCAGACCGACGAGACGGCGCGAGTGTTGATAGAGCTATACAGAGCTAGCCCTGGTGCTATAAACCTGCCAGAAATTGTATGAGGTTAATGCGTTCAATGCTGGGGCAAAAGACAACGCACATGTCCGCGACAATCCCTATCACCAAATTGCTCGTACATCAGCGTGTGCAGCACAGTACTGTGATCTGTACGCCCTAGGCGACTTACAGGTGCCGGTGCCTGGTGAGCACCAGTAAGTGATTTGATCTGAAGTTCACGCGAAACGGACTAACCCAGACTGACTATAGCTAGGAATGTCTAGAAAGATTCGGTAAGTGGATGTGGGCCAGCAGAAACGACAATGAACTAACTATGATCGCAGTCAGAGGTCGGTTTCCGCGACTTACTACAACACATGGCAATATCAGAGAATGGCCAGGTTATAGGAGCCGCGGTGAAATAACAGCACTCACTAATCCAGAGGCAATGGGCGTAGAAGCTGAGAAGAGTGCGCATTAGCGACGCAATTGACCGGGGAGAAACAAGCGACTCGCGCGCGCACAATTCAACAATGGCGGCCAACACGATCTTGAAAACAGCGTTGAGTATCATGCATGCCAAGAACAGACAGTCAGAAGCCTTACGGAGAGATAGTTCTCAGTCTGTTTGGCGTGTATCAAATTGAGCATAATGGTACAATATAGTAGACAGTACTGACTATGAGGCTCCTAAAGAGGACATCAGGAATGCCGCAGTGAAGTCATGTCTGGGCACATACCATGTGAGACTGCCGACCTTGTTCGGCTGCAGGTAATCATCGACGGCATACGTATGCAGTCCCTGGCCGGCAAATGCAGTGGTGAGGGTGTCTAGAATACTGCCCTCGCAATGAGCAAAGGCATAAGGGATGAGCAAGATCGGCTTGCGCACAGGAGCAACGCAACCTGAGAAGTGCTTCATGTGTCGGCATTGCATCGTGAGCTATGTAATAAAGTGCCTACAAATATTTTCATTGATATGCCATCTTTTGGATACCGCTTATAGTACACGTAGCTTTGCATGACGGTGATGCCATAGAGCCTGGCATATGGTATTGACACGTTAGCCGACAACGCGTAGAATTTACGAAAGTTGCGTACACTGCAGAGAAGGCAAAGCCGATGATCAGGGAGTGCAGGAACTCCTTCGTCGTCACTGCTGGGCTGGACGCGGACGTGCTTGACATGGCGAGTACAGGGATTGGGACAAAGGCGGCTTCCTGTCGTCTTAAATCCGATGACGATAGGATACTCTTATGTCCTCTCGTACGTGAGTTGACGGCTCAGAGGCAGCGATGCCGGCGAAGGCGGCTGCTCTGGAGCATCTGCCAATCCAACCGCGGATGAGCTTCGAACCGTCTTCTTTCAGATCGGCATTCCCAGGGGAAGGGTGGGATGTACCATATGACGAACGCTTCGAAGATAGAACGCACCTTCCAGAGGCCTGCATGGATACGTGCTGCCCACTTCTACCGGGCGATGTTCAGTCTCACCCTGTCAATGAAGCTACCATCCGTCCAAACGCAAACTATGATGACCATGAGCTAGGCTGTAGACCGCGCCACGATTCTTGTAGCTCAATCAAAGAACTGATCGGATGCGTCATTCGACGAGCTGGTTGCGGCGCTATGATGAGAATTGAAGACAAACAGTCATTGAGCAGGAGTTGGCCGACCTACATTAGCACATACCGCAGTAGTGCACTTCATGGTCGCCGCCTGAGTGGCGCTGAGTAGCACCACGCGCGAACACAGAAGGTGATGTTCGGCGCTTCTATATCATCATCTCGTTCCTTTCACTCCACCACTTAATGGGGCACCGTGAGTTGAGATCATATCAGTATCCCCGTGGCCAGGAGCTCAATGCATCGCAAAATTTTGCAGAAGCGCAACGTACGGGATTACGTACATCGGAATATCACCGCAGTGCTATCCGTAGTGAGCCTGCTGGTCAATATGTGGATGACAATCTGATCGTTGTAAGTATAGTACGCAGCAGCATCAGCCAATGCTGCTAGCAGACGTGCATAGATGTATGCCTAGTCTCTGAGTGCAGATAGTCACTTCCCGGGGCACATCCCACATGCAATTTAGAACGCAGTGGCGCTAGTACTGACGTCCACACTCCAGACGTCCCTCTATGCGGTACGCTATTCATCCCCATGTGTAGTACTCACAGCATTGAGGTCGCACGTACGACATGCTCGCGTCTGGTCCTTGGGTATATTCCTCTCTATGTTCTCAAACTGCTTGGGTGAGTACGGAAGGCCTCAGGCTGCTGATTGCGACTCCCTTTTCAGAGTCGTCTCTCCAAGCGGCGTGCCATGCATATGGTTCTTTGTGAGAATTCCAGAGTGAGTGCGGGACCCGGGTGGATGTAGTCACTGATCAAAGAACATCCTACAGTATACATCATGCCTCGTTTGCGTCTGTCGCATGACCATGGCAAGGGAAGCTCTGTATGTAAGTTAGCTGACTCGGCAGCCTGGGGCGACGGCCTTCGGCCAGCAACGGCCGTGAGCTGTGCATTGCACAGCAAGCAGATGGACCATGTCCGTGGTCTCGTACCCAGACGATCGAGAGAGCCGCACCCCACCACCGCGCTTTCGGTGGTGGGGTGCGGCTCTCTCGATCGTCTGGGTACGAGACCACCATGTCCGTAGGTAAGTACATCAACTTTCTGCACTGCGATGTGCGATGCTCGGGACTGATCTCTTCGTCGCTTCGTTGCAAGATAATCTTGTAATCAATCTAGAACAGCGAACGCGCCTCGCCCCGTCCTCCTCACACAGAGTCACAGAGTCACACCCACATTCACTAGTCGCGTTGTTTTGCATAGATGCACGTTCGTGATGATTACTGCGCTTCAACGCAACCGCCCTCATGCCCTGACCACACTAGACACGCTTTAGCAACGTGTGCTCATTTGGGACATGTCAATACCCGTCATATGGGGTAAACGAGCGACGAGGGTGGCTGCGCCGCTGCGGAGAGCAGCATGCGTTGTAACCTCTGGCCTGTTCCATAAAATCGCGGTCACAGAAGGCTAACGCCATCGACCTCATTTTGGCGCGCGTCAGCTCCCCGTCATGGCGTCGGTAAGGTCGTAATACAATCATGGGGCGGTGCCGCGCGCGGACACTGATCGCCGTAGCGTCGAGGCTCGGTAAAAGGCCTCTACCTGGACAAGCTACATGAGGCCCCGCGATGCCTTGACCACCGCAATATAAAGAGGATGCTGCGAGATGGACGGCGGTATACGCATCTCTGTCCGCTTCATCATCTACCATGCAGTTCAAGCCGTCAACTCTGCTCGCAGCCATCGCAGGATCCTTGGTGGCCTCTTCGTCTCTCGTTGCCGGCCAGCTCGTGATCAACACCCCGTGCGCATCTCATATGCCTCATGGGCTCGCTCTCGATGTGGGCTAACTGTGTCTTGCCATCGCAGGAATGATGTCGCGCAGTGCGTTCCTACTTTGGTGACTTGGTCAGGCGCTCCCGGTATGTCCGATTTTAAGTAACTCTCGAGGAATTTGCCGGGGTTGCTGAACGAGTTGTATCTCAAAAGGCCCGTTCTTCTTGGTGCGTAGCCCTTTGAACCATGTCATGATTCGAGTATTGAGAGCGCCTCGTCATCTTACAGCTGTAAGTACTCTGCGCTCTTGGAGAACGTCTGAGAGGGATCGCTAACTACTGGCGCACCTACTGAACAGGGTCCTTGAGGATGGACAGCCCATCCAAGAATTTGGCGGCCTCCCGGCTGACGAGTATTCCTTCGAGTGGGGGACCAACGTTCGTGCCGGTACGTAACCCCACCGCTTGCCATCGACGAGGTTCACTTACTATTGTACCTCTGCAGGCACCCAGGTCACGTTGCAGTTAAACAACGCCGCTGGCGTATTCGCGGAGACATCTCCGTTCGTCATTCAGGATGGCCGTAAGTGGCCCCTCATGGCATTGGTCGGAATGTCGCTGACGTGAACTTGTCCATTGCGTAGCCGACGACTGCAACCTGGTAAACTGAGATCGAGGTCAGGCATAAGCTCGCCGCTAGCAGCTGGCCCGTGTGTACTCTTGTTGTATCAGTCCTCCAAACGGCCCTTGCTAGATGATAAAACAGAAACCAGTACGTTGTATCTGACTTTCGTCGACTTACAGACCGGGCCTACATACAGGTAATGTCCGAAAAGTCCGCTATACCACAGTGAATGGCGACTTGGCTGTGTGCAGCTACATCGGTAGGGTGGGCTTGTCGCTGATCGTCTGTCACGTCAAGGCACAGCGCTCGGAATCAGAGGATCGCAGTACATTGTATGCGACGACAAAGAGCTTACCTCGTCCACCAGTCCAGTACCCTTCACGTCGAAAGCGATCACAGACGACCTCGACTGTGAACATAGAAATGGTGAGCGACTCTTGCATGTAATCAAAATCCTGATTGCGTTAGCCCTGCAGTCGTACTCACGTGCATAGATATCAGTCCCCGCGAACGCATTGTCTCAGCGTCGTGCACTGTCGCCACAGTATCGGGCGCACGGGCGAATGCCGGCATTGACTCCAGCTCGATGACGTTGCTTGTGCCAGCAGTAGCAGGATTGAGGGAGTTGCGCACGTTGAGACTGGGGGAATGCGTGAGCTGTCAGGCCAGCATGCTGCTCGTTTCTGGCGTAGTACGCACGTAGCCAGTAATGCGATGATGTACACTTCCGAGACAATGCGTAGGTTAGACATGTTGTATGTGTAAAGGGCGGAAGACTCACATTTGCTGAGTATGAGGATAACGGGCAGGTACACAAGTGATGTCGGGAAGGCAAGGATCTGAGCGAGATGAGCACAGCCCTATGAGTGTGGATAGCACACGCCGGCTCACCGTGATGAAGTCGAATCCCTGACAGATGCTACCAAGCATACACAGTGGTAAGGTCGCAGGTCGAGCGCAACGGAGAGCGACTCACGTAGTGACCAAACCGCGCTGTATGGCATACATCATCAACCTGTCGATCAGCGTGTCGGACCTGCCAACATGCGTTGGTCAGCGTATACAACGCAGCTGAGGTGCATGAAATATGTACTTACTGCTTCAGCCCCGTTCTGCTCGTGTGGAGATAGTAGCAGAGTCCTCCTGATATCAGGACATCGGCCAGCGCTCTGCTTCCGCTACAAATCGCTGCTAGGACGCGCGCCAAGATGGTCGCATACAGTGATATGCTCGGGGCCATAAACCTGTCAAATGCGAGCATAAGGATAGTGTACCAACGCGGAGAGTGGGAGAGTGGACGCACATATCTGCACATATCCCTGACAAGCCGTCGATGACATGTCAGTGAGCGGTACATGCATAATTGCGGACGCTGTGGATGCCGACTTACAGGTCCCAGTGGCTGATGCCATGCCAAGTTAGAGACTCGCGCAGTTTGATGTGGTACGGCTGTGCTCACCTAGACTGATGACAGCCAAAATAGCCTCGACGGATGCAAGTCAGTATGATGCTGCGTAGTGCCTTCCCGACCGCAATGGACTCACTATCGTTCCAGTAAGCATCCAATTCCCGTGGCTTACTGCATGGGAGATCTCTGTCAAAGATCAGCAAGAAACTGGGTCCAACGAGACACTCACGGATCCATAGGCGCTGCGCAAAGTAGCTGGGGACGGATAGCGTCAGGAACGCCTCGCACAGGATATACGGGAAGCGTACATTTGGACGAGCACCGCAGCGACGATCTGCAAAACTTTATTGAGTCCATTTCAAGCCCAGATATTGCAGCACTTACACAGAGATAATCCTCGACCTATCGTGGCATGTGTCAGTCGTCAGCCTCCACAGACGGAAGGACGTTGGGCACATACTATCAGGCTCCTGAAGGCGGCGTCAGAAACGCGACGAATGCTCGAATTTGAGTGAGGAAACGTACCATACAATCGTGCCGAGCTTTTCCGGCTGTAGGTAATCATCGACAGCATACGTGTGCAATCCCTGACCAGCAAAAGCGGTTGTGAGGGTGTCTATGATCCTGGACGCGCGACGCTATATGAGCCTAGGCACAAGATTGAGTCACAGTGGACAGTGTGATATGCTTACAGAAGCGAGGCGATCTGTAGACGAGCAATCAGCCATCCACAGTATGGCCATGAGCGATCCAACGAGGTACTCACGAATATCTTCAACCATAGATCGTCCCTTGGATATCGTCTGTAGTACACGTAGGCTTGCATGATCGTGATGCCATAAAGACTGGTATCGAAGGAAACCTGTTAGTCAAGGACCGGACACAGTCGTATCCTGAGAGCACGTACACCGCAGAGAAGGCGAATCCGATAATTAGATAGTGCAGGAAGTCCTCGGTACTTACGACCGACGTGCTCGAGGAGGACGGCGAGTCTGCCATGACGATCTCGGGGTGAGGCAAAGGTGATCCTGTCTCTATCGCACCGACTGCAGCATTGTGGCGCTCTTGAATGCACCGTGCTCTCGTGAGCAAAAGAAGGATCAGTGATGCCGGTAAGCAGCATGGGAGCATCTGTCAATCCAAATAAAGAGACGCTACAGATTCCGCGTTCGGAGCTCCCACTCCCAGGCGGCATTACGCCAGGACAGCCTCCCATGCTTGGGCGCACCGGCAGAAGATCTGCTTTGGCGCGTTCCGGCCAATGGCTGCGGTATCTGCGGCGTAACTCATAGCGCACCGGCAGCGACGGCAGGGATCATCGACCCCAAGACCTGTCCGGGGATAACACAGCATGAGGAGTACCATCTGTTCGTCAATCAAGAATCCGACTGGCGCACATGTTACAGGGCGCATGTTCAAGGTGCTTTCACAATGGCGGTTCTAGAGCGGTTCAAGAAGTGCATCGAGGGTGCAGAGGACGCATCTTGTCAGAGCCCTCCGGCCCGGCCGACGTTTGTCCAACGAATGGTCTCCCAGTGGAGTATCTTGACCAATCTGTATAATTGACCTGAAGAGTCGAGCTGAGGATGGCCGCGTGACCATCCGCACGATCAATATGCGTTCCGCCAGATGTCTTCTCGCAAGGGACAGGTGGATTCTGTAGTCAGGCTGGCAGATGCGATGTACGACCGTGACGCAACTGAGTTCAGCCTGCGCGTGAGCATCAGACTGTAAACAATGGTATACGAACTATATGCAGTCTACATACCGTATGAAGATGCATTGTGGGAACGCTAGCCTCAACACTTGCTACTGTCGGCTCGGGATGAGGAGGAGGTACAGGCCGAGGTAGGGCGATCTGTCGTTCTGCAGGTTACTCCTTAGCGCGCCAGTGCCCATGCATGACATAAAACGACGGTGATCCATGGTATTCAAGTATCCCGATGCGGCGGCAGATCCGCTCAAGATGGATCGCTGATGTAGTTCGCCGCGGCAGTACTAACTTGAATCACATCTTGGGTCGGGTGTTCGATCATGACCTTGGTGTATGGCTCTGAAGATCTACATCATGTCACATCGGGAGCTTCGAGTATACAGCCATCCACAGGTTATAACATGGACACTGACCGTAAAGCATAGTTTAGAATGCTCACGCAAGACCTCAACTCGACAATCCCCGTTCGCCCTCGCCGACCTTCCATACCTCCACGCCGCCCTCACCACCGACGCCGACCATCCCGCGTGCCCAATCCACGCTCAAGATCTTCTTTCCGCCTTCCCGCCCTTCGAACGCCTTGAAGCTCGCCACCGCGCTCTTCGTGCTCCGCAGGTCCCACAACCGCACGACCCCGTCGTACGCGCCTGTCACAAGCTGGTGTTCTGCCGCCGCCGCGTTCACCGCAGAGCTGCTGTCGGAAGGCGGCGCGGCAGCTGCAACGCACGAGGGCGTAGCGGGGTGCATGAGCGACGCTACGGACGGCGTCGTCGTGGAAGTGGTTGCGGCGCGGAGATCGTATTGCGATACCGTGCGGTCCGTGGAGGCCGCGAGCGCGCTATTGCCTGATACGGTCAGCGCGAGGTCCAGGAACGGCTTGTTCGCCGCGGTCTGTGCCGTTCGTTGGTGAGAGTTCGAAATGATCATGGAAAGAGAGGACTCACGATCGTGCTGGTGCACACGCCGTTCTCGACGTCCCACGTCCGCACCGTCGAATCCATGCCACAGCTGTACGCGTTCTTGGAGTCTGCGCCGCGCCCAAACACGACGCGCGACACACGCGCCGTGTGGCTTTTCAGCACCGCAGCAGGCGCCTTGCGTTTCGGCCTCGGCTGCGCGGCCTCCGCGTCCTCCGTCGCGATCTTGCGCCGCTTTTTCCGGTTTTCCACAGCGCCATCCGCAGCGTCCAGAGGTACCTCGTCTGTCTCAGGGATGTTGACGTCGAAGAGGCCGATGAGCCCGTCCCACGAGGAGGTGAGGATGTGCGTCTGGCTCGCGGCGACGGAGGAGAGCGGCGCAGTGTGCAGGTGCAGCGAGGCGACCGTCTCTGCATGGGGCGCTTGCTGCTCGGCGGTGGAGGATGAGAGGTCGACGCGCGTGAGGCGCGCGGTGAGGTCGTGCGATGCGCTCGCGATGAGCACGCTTTCAGGTGTTGAGGAGGGGACGATGCAGGCGGAGGTCGCGGCAGCCTGGTGTGCGGGAATGCTCTGAACGAGCTTCTGGGAATAGTCGAATATCCGGAGGGCGCCGTCGTATGACGCGGTCAGGAAGTATCTGCCCACATCGATAGAGTTGGCATACAACGAGGTAAGAGCATGTTCATGGCAAATGAAGGCGAAAGCAGTAGGTGTGTATTAGGAAGGTACAAACACTTACCCAGGCAGTTGACATGATATTGACGAAACCCAGTCCTCGTGCGGCAACGACGACATCCGCTGGGGCGGTACGACAGACTCAAAGTACTCGATTTCGAGTGTTTCTTCCTACATGGCAGACACTTCTATTAGCTGACCCACCTGGGAAGCGCGGAGGCGAGAGACGTACCTCTCCAACGCCGTGTTCCCTACACCATTCTGCCAATGTCCCGCGGAGAATCTCGCCTCTGACGAGAAATTCAAACGGAACGGGTTTTGGCAGAGAGAGCGCCTTGTTCACAAGCTGCGACAGTTGGTAGCGCTTCCATGACGCAGGGATCATGAACTTTTGGGAGGGGAGCGGGTACGGTGTCTGGGTCGTGAAGACGACCGGATGGGTGGGTTCTGAGCCAGACGTTGATGCCATCTGAAACAGTGAAAGCAGAGTCCGCGTAAGCCCGAAGAGGAGAGAAAGCAGCGAGAGCTCGGACGCTGCAACGGAATGGGTTCGAGGAGATGATGAGGTCGAGGAAGATGAAGCCGCCCAAGACGATCGAGAGCAATATTTTGTCACGGTCACGCGTACATCACATCCCAAGACACGGTCGGTCACGTCGCGTTGGGGTGATGACGGTGATCACGAGGGGCGCGTCCAGTTCCACCAGCAGACGGCGCCTCCTCAGCTTGAACTTCTCGTTCCCAGCCAGAACGCAACTGAGGATCACTGGAGCAGTCTGTAAAGACATTTGCATTGCCAGTGACCTGACTCTGTTGTCGCGCGGGAGAACTGCGTTAGATTCTCGAGCAGAACGCACTATATGTAGTACAGGATGCGAGTCGATAGTTAACGAAAGACTTGAGGCGGTGCGCGATTGGGCCGCAAGTAGAGTACAATGTTAAAGAGCTAGTAACACAGTTAGACGACGCTCAGTGGTGTGCGGAACCAACTGTATAATGTACCTAGTAACACAGTTAGACGACGCTGGTACGTATGTCAGCTGTGTGTTTGGTACAGTGTGCGGGACATTGAGATGCGTACCTCAGTGGTGTGCGGAACCAACTGAGGTACGACGTAGCGATGTATGTAGCTATATATATGGGCGCTTCGCTCCACGCGGTAGGAGGCGAGTAGCGTCGTGTCGAGTTGGAACTCGGCAATGTCCGCCTCACACTCCTCCTCAGCGAGGACGACGATACACGACGAATAACAGTGAGAGTGGATAGATGAAGGAATGGAAGGTGTAAGTAGAATGTAAGTGTAGGTTTGGAGTGAATGCGAAAACATAGTCGTAGAGGCCGTCACAGGGAATAGTAACTCCGATCCTTCAAGGCAGGGAGTCGAAGATCTCACGCGAGAGAACTCCTCCTCGCCCACCTATACACTCCTCCTCGCATGGAATCACCGCAGGCCGAGAAAGCCGCGGAGGAGGGAGAACTGCGGGCCCGGGAGAGGTTTAGTGAAGATGTCCGCAGTGTTGTCTTTGGTCGGGATCCAATGGACGATGAGGCGGCCGTCGTTGACGTAGTCGCGGAGAAGGTGATGTTTGACGTCAATGTGCTTGGATCGCGAGTGGAAAGAGGGATCGCTAGACAGCTGCACGGCACCAGAGTTGTCAACAGAGAGAGGCGAGGGATGGGACTGCGGAAAACCGATGGCGGCAAGAACGGCACGAAGCCATACGCATTCTTTCGCAGCTTCAGCAGCAGCGATGTACTCTGCTTCAGTGGAGGAGTCCGCAGTCGTGGCTTGCTTGCGCGCGGCCCAGGAGATCATGCCGGAACCGAGGGAGAAGCAATAGCCTCCAATGGAGCGACGAGTGTCCGGACAGCGAGCCCAGTCGGAGTCGGAGTATCCCAGGAGGCAGGCAATACGGGTGCCGCCGAGCTCCAGGGCGAGCGAGCGGGTGCCTTTGAGGTACCGAACAACGCGTTTTGCGGCCTCCCAATGAGCGTTGCCGAAACAGTCGAGAAATTGAGCCAGCTGTTGTACCGCGAAGCTGATATCGGGGCGAGAGCCGACAGCAATATAATTCAGACTGCCGACGAGAGCGCGATACGGGCGAGAGTCTGCGACAGGCGTGCCGGGGCCATGAGTGCGGGAGAGCTTAAGACCGGACTCCATGGGAGTGGATACGGGCGCGGCAGTGGCAAGTCCAAACTGGGCGATAACCCGGTCGATGAGAGCGGTCTGGGAGATGCGAATAGTGCGGCGCGAGCGGTCACGGTCGATGGCGATGCCAATGCAGAAGCGAGCCTCTCCGAGGTCAGATATAGACCAGGCAGCGCGAAGGTCCGCTTTGAACGCAGCAGCAGCAGCAGGAGTGCTAGCGATTCCTAAGAAGTCGTCGACATGGATGCCGAAGATGACAGTGCCAGCTGCAGAGGTGCGCGCGTACAAGCAGTACTCACAGGAGACGCGAGAGAACCCTTTTGAGGTGATGTAGTTGTGCATGGTCAAGTACCAGTTGCGCCCACCGTGGGGGAGACCGTACAAGCCCTTGACGAGCTCCCAGACGTGAGTAGGGTGAGCAGGATCCTCAAAGCCGGGGGGTTGCTCCATGTAGCAAACCTCGTCATCGGGGAGAACACCGTAGAGAAACGCCGTCTTGACGTCCAGCTGAAGGAGCGACCAGTCTAAGGAAGCGGCAAGGTGGAGTAAGACACGGAAGGATTCCATGCGCATCGTGGGCGAGGTAGTGCGGTGGTAGTCCTGCCCCCAGACGGCCTCGTATCCTTTGCAGACCCAACGCGCCTTGAAGCGAACAGGACGGCCGAGTTCGTCATGCTTGAGGCGAAAAATGGGCTTGCCGTGCATGATGCGGCGACCAGGCGGGACAGCAGAGCGAGGGACGAGGCGATAGACACCCAGGTCTCGGATGGAGCGGAATTCCTCGAGGAGAGCGGCATGCCATTGAGAGGCAAAAGGGCTAGCCATAGCGGCGGCGTAGGTCGGGGGGTCACCGTCATAAGCGCTGTCAAGCTGGAGAGAGGCAGCGAGGGCGACGTCGAGAGGAGAGGAACGGGCACTGACCAGATCAGAGCGAGCTGCCGCAGCGGAAGCCTGAGCAGCTTGGACGCGCGCGGAGTTCGCGCGAATCTCAGCGACGGCGCGCTCAAGATCAGTAGTGTAGTCAAGACCGTGAGCAGCGGCGAAACGCTCGGAGGGCTTGCGCGCCCGGGCGGGGCGAGGAGAGGAGAGGGAGGACACGGTCACGTGGTCGTGTGAAACAGGAGAGGACGGTGGCAGAACAGTGTCAGGAGAGGGAGTGGATATGAGGAGAGACGGGACCGGGGCTGGAGAGGGTTCGGAGAGAGACACGGAAACGGGAGGGGATGAAAGCGGAGTGGGGGAAAGGAGATTTGGAGGAACAGGAGGTGCTGAATGCGGAAGGGATGGAACAAAAATCGGATCATCGTCCCAGACGGGGGGAGGGAGAGCAGAAGAGGTAGAGGGCGCCGGGGCAGCAGAAGGGGGAACAGAAACGGGAAGGTGGTCTTCGTGAGATTCTATGAACGAAACGTGATAGGACGAAAGGACGCGACGAGAAGCGGGGTGATAACAACGATAAGTCTTTGAGTTGGAACCGTAGCCGAGAAGGATGCATTCAATGGAGCGAGCGTGGAGTTTTGGGTTATGAGTATTAATGAGAACAAAAGCGCGTGAGCCAATCTCGCGAAGGTGGGATAAGGAGGGAGCGCGGCCGAACCAGGCTTCATAAGGGGTAATGCCGGAAGGAAGTGAAGAAGAAGGAGTGCGATTGGTAAGGTAACATGCGGTACAGTAAAGCTCGTCCCAGCGGTCCTCGGGGATGCCGGCGGAAATGCGCATAGCGCAGGACTTCCCGTGATAGGTGCGATGAACCCGTTCGACCTTACCATTATGGGCAGAGGTGTACGGAGCAGTAAGATCATACGCGACACCGAGTTCGTTGCAGAGGGCGATGATGTCGGAGGTGAGGCATTCGCCATTGTCCATGACAATGCGACGCACAGGACAACCCTCAGCCCGCCGAGCAATGATGAAAGCGCGAAGAGCGGGGCCGCAGTGCCCTTTGGAGGGAAGGGGGAAAGTCCAGCCGTAAGAGGAGTAGTCGTCGATAATATCCAAGGCACAAACGTTGCCACTGGCGGAGCGTGTGCATTGGGAGCCCGCAGCATCCACAAAGAAGGTAGCACCACGCTCAGCGCTGCGAATCCCCTCGCGAACCTTAGGGACGGGCGTACGAGTCTGCTTTCCAAGGATACAGGAATCACATTTCGGCGGCACAGTCACCAGATCAACAGCAGAACCAGTGGCTTTCGCTCGAGAGGCGACGGCGAAAGTGGCCTTGTAGTTTGCATGTCCGAGGCGACAATGCCAAGTGGCAAGGGTCGGGACACGAGAGGCGATGAGCGCATGAGCCGTGGGCATCGGAGAGCTGTCAAGCGCATAGAGGGGGCTGTTTGCGAGACGAGATCCAGCAACGAATTCGGAGCCGTCAGGACGACGAATGGAAACTCCAG
The DNA here is from genome assembly GCA_008973685.1 of Trametes sanguinea. Classification (NCBI taxonomy): domain Eukaryota; kingdom Fungi; phylum Basidiomycota; class Agaricomycetes; order Polyporales; family Polyporaceae; genus Trametes; species Trametes sanguinea. Next base: position 198,860 of record WAHA01000025.1, read on the forward strand.
TGGATGTGAATGCGACAGAGACGACGGCAGGATCCTCACAGAGGGCACGGACAGAGATCAGACGGACGGTAGCCTTCGGGACGTAGAGCGCATGGACGAGCGTGAGGGAGTCGGTGGGACCGACAGGGAGGCGAATAGTCCCCATGGCGGTGGCGAGGATGACGCTGCCGTCGATGCCACGAATACCGCGAGGGGGGATGGGAGTAAGCTCAGAGAAATCGTCACGATGCGGAGAGATGTGGGAAGTGGCGCCAGAGTCAAAGAAGAAAGGTTGCGAAGGAAGAGCGGAAAGAGCAAGACCCTGATCGAGAGTGACGATATCATCCCAAGATTGAACTGGGAGAGTGACAAGAGCAGTGTCAAAATATGAGTCCCCTTCAGCGGCGAGAGTCTCGAGCCATGCAGGCGAAGAGTGGGGTTCGACATGGTCAGCAACAAGAGAGGACGCGACAGCAGCGTGAGCAGTCTCGGTCGGAGCGGGCGGAGCGGGCACCGCGTCAGTAACGAGATAAGCCTTGCCGCTAGTGTCGAACAATGTGCGGGTGCCTGCAGACGGAGCAGCGGAGGGGAGCGGAGCGGATGGGGCAGCGGAAGTGAAGTTAGCACTCCCCCCGCGGCCGCGACCACGCCCAGCACGACGCTGCGCGATACGAGCATCAACTTCTGCCCGGCGACCTTCCATAGCACCACCCGGCTGATAGCAGTCGGCCGCATTGTGGCCTTTGCGCTTGCAGGTCCCACAGATCGTGACAATACGGCCAGTCGCGGCCAATGCGACGTCAGTAGAGAGCCCATGAGGCAAGGTCGACGGGCGCTCCTCCCGGCGAAGGCCCTGTTCCATCTCGACGTGTTTCACGATGTCAGCGATAGAATATGGGGTAGAGGGAGTAGCCCGGATGAGGTCCTGCGCAATGGCGCGTTGCAAGCCGGGAAGAACGTCGCGCATCATGTGGAGCACAGCGACTTTGGCAAGGGAATCAGAAGACAGAGTTCCCATTGCAAGAATTTGGCAACACATGGAAATGGCGTGATGGGTTTGGGGTACGAGAGGCTTAGAGACGTCGAATTGGAGCTGGAGTAGGTCACGAAGTAGAAGGACTTGAGCGTGAGGGCCACGGTTAAGGTGGCGGCAACGAAGGAAGTCCCAGAGGGCGGCGGCAGAAGTGGGAGAAGGAACAGCCGCACGGACGACTTCGAGTTCATCGTCGGAGCACTGCAGACGCAGAAACCCGTGGACGTGCTGGTCATTGAGCAACCAGGTACGAGCATCAAGGAGCCGCGAGTCGCGAGGAGGGGAAACATAGGCAAGGTCAAGGTGTTTCAGGAGATCGCCGACGACGATAAGGACGTCGTGGATGCGGCGCTGCCAGGTACGATAGTTGCCAGTGGTAAGATCGAGAAGGTCGCTCGAGGGGAATTTTGCGAGAAGAGACGCAGGAATGGACCAGCGGACAAGAGGGTCGGGGTCGAGCTCGGAGGACGAAGGGATAGGCAGAGGCTTATCCGAATTAGGCAACGGCGTTACTAAATCGGGAAACGATGCAAGAGTGGCATCTGCATCGGGTTGCGACGTAGACGCGGGAAGGGGAATGACGTCGGGTCCAGAGGGAGTGCCGTGAAGAGGCATGTTGAAAAAATGTGACGAGAGTTGCAGGAGGCAAAGGGGAGAAACGAGAGCGACGATGAGGACGAGTGGGGGGAGCGACGAGGATCGAGGAAGGCACAGGGCCGGAGAGTCAGATGAAGAGTGCACACGTCTGTGGGTGCGGGTTCACGCGAAGATGGTCAACGTGTTAAAAGCTGGGAGTTGATCTGCGGGGATCAACGGCAGGGGCTCATAACCTGTTAAAGAGCTAGTAACACAGTTAGACGACGCTCAGTGGTGTGCGGAACCAACTGTATAATGTACCTAGTAACACAGTTAGACGACGCTGGTACGTATGTCAGCTGTGTGTTTGGTACAGTGTGCGGGACATTGAGATGCGTACCTCAGTGGTGTGCGGAACCAACTGAGGTACGACGTAGCGATGTATGTAGCTATATATATGGGCGCTTCGCTCCACGCGGTAGGAGGCGAGTAGCGTCGTGTCGAGTTGGAACTCAGCAATGTCCGCCTCACATACAACGACAGCAAGGTGATTGTTATGTGATCAACAGCAGAGAGCACATAGCAGAACAGAAAAGAGCAGATGGATGCGGAGTGCATAGCGACGAGCGAGATATATGTGTAAGGAGCGGTGGGTATTGTGCGAGACTCGGAATGGAACAGATGCATCGTGAGAGGCGAGGTAGACCACAGACCTGAGCTCGAGGATACGCGTGCTCGCGAGCAACGTACTTCAATCCCTGGAAGGGTCAATATGTCTGTCCAGGGGCCCCTGCTGCGGCTGCTGCTGCCCAGCAGCAGTCGGATAGACGGAAGCCGGGGAAGCCGGGGAGATCGGGGAGGTTGGGGAGGTTGGGGAAGCAACCCCTTCGCCCTGCATGCGCTCGGTAGATTTCTTGCTTGACTTCCGGCCGGGCAACAGGGCTCTGATGATTGACCTTCCCGAACGACCGCTGCGAAGGCTGGAGGACGACTTGGAAGCGTGGACGACGGGTGCAGGAGGAGGGACAAGGCTCGTGGGGGAGATCGGAGGCAGCTGCGGGCGTTGCACTAGCTGAGACGCGGGAGGCGGGCTGGTTTGGACGTCGGTCGCATCGTGGCGCTGGGAGGACGCCTCGCCCATGAGGTTGCCCTGCTGCAAGTCGACACTGGCACCTGAGCCAGGTGTGGGGTTCTGACGCCCGATCAGTAAGGCCTCAATGCGGCGAAGGTGATGCTCCATATCGTTGAACCTCTGCTCGACATTGTCGAAGCGCTGATCCACACTGTGCTGAAAGTTGTCGAACCGCTCCTCGAAGTTGTCAAACCGCTCCTCCAGATTCTCGAACCGCTCCTCCAAATTCTCGAATCGCTCCTCGAGCTTGTTGACGCTCTTCTTCAACGACCTGATTTCTTCCGAGTTCTCATCGAGTCGATCGTCGATGCGGTTGAACCGGTGGAGGAAGTCCCTCTTCATGTTGATGACGAACTCTTCAATCGGACCTTGGATCGCCAAGCCCATAGTCTGCTGGACGCTCGATGGAAGACTGCCGGCAGCGCTGGAAGGCCGCGACCCTTGCGACGAATCAGAGAGCGGGTCAACGTTTCGGGCTTCCAGAGCTGCAGAAAGATGTCTTAGAATCCAAGGAGGTGGTCTGCAATAAACAAAACTTTCGCTTACTCGTCATGTTGCGCGGCTTGGTTGGATTGGCAGGGGAGAAGAGCGACAGCTGAAGGGTGACAGAATGGTGGGAGTTGGTAGAGGAGACGGGGGGCAGCCTTGTGCGCGACATGAGTACAATATGAGGCCGTCTGGGAGCTTTATCGATCGCATCGATATCCTTGAGACTGGCAGAAGGGGCCATCTTGGGCAGACAAGAAGTAGCTGAGTATGGGAGGACAATGGGAGCTGCGCTCGAGCCTCGAGTCCAACTTGTGCGCACCGCTCAGCGCTCGTCTCTTGTTCGCTCTCACGGCCGTCGCTTGAATGGTCCCATCTAGACTCCGACACTGTCTGAAAGATAAGAAAGTTGGTTTCCCTCATTTTACAGGGCAACGGATGTTGTCGACTCCCTATTGTGTTCTTGAATTCCTGACATTGGTCAAGCTCATGCTGACACGGCCGACGAGAGAGAGCGGTGGAAGTCGAGAGCAACGGTCACGCGCACGTCACACTGCTTGCGAGTCACGGGTGAGTAATACCCCGCCATTTCAAGATCTGGTCCTGCTCAAGTACAGTGGCGCTCAAAAGTCCTGCCTCGGGGTATGTCAGACCCCTATTTTGTCCGTAGCACATCGAGTACTGCACGCTCTGCTCTCAAAATTTGTACAGATATACTTGAGTACTTCAGAAATATATTCCATACATTTTTGAGGGGATACGTGCATGATTACAAGCATGAGGGGAGAACGGCGCTTGGGCGCTTATTTTGACCTCGTTAGCGCCCACACCCGGTCACCCTACTCTCGAGGAATGAGTCACAATTTTATGACAACTACTGGTTAGCAACCCACCAGGTGTATGCAGATGGTTCAGTAGTCAGTCCAGAGACCCTCAGCATCGCAAAGGTCAGAAACACGATTCGGCATTGACTCATAAAGCCGCCGAATGTAACCCAAGTCAAGCTTCCTCCACTCCTCCTCCAGTGCGGCCCAGAGCTGGTTGGGATTTGTTGGGAGAGGGTAGCGTTTGCGAACCTGCTTGTCAAGGTGGTGCCACGCATTCTCGATGATGTTCATGTCAGGGGAGGAAGCAGCCCATGGGAGCTTCTTGACGTTGTTCGCCTGGAAGAACGCCTCCGCAGTCTTCGATGTGTGCTTCGGGTCGTTGTCTTGCTGAAAGATGACGTCGGAGATTGATAAACCGTAGTCCGAGAGCGTCCCAAAAAACGCATCCTCGAGGATCTTGACATATTGCGCAGCATTGATGCGCCCCACAAACCGCCACCAGCAGTTTTCGCATTCTGCGCGCACGCGTCCGCGACCCCTGCGACACTCCCTGGCTCGCGCGAAGAGACTGGCCTGCGTACGTGACCCCATAGACCCGCGCGAAGCCTCCTAGGTGCGCGCGCGACCACGCGCGACGACGGCGAAGACCTGCGAAGGTCTGCGAAGGCCCCCACTACCTCAAGCAGCGGTTTCCGGCTACCCGGGAAGCGCGGAGAGCCGTGCCAAGCCTTGGCGCACTTGCCGAGCGCGGCGTTGACCTCCAGAGCGTAGAGCGCCGGGCGCGAAAGCGTTCGCGCGCGCTGCGCGCCGTCGCGGCATGTTTCCGTACTGTTTCCGTAGTGCATCGGCCGTAGCTACCGACTCTCTCTTGTAAATACCGACGCGAAGCGTCCAGACAATCCAGATTCCTGTTCCCCCACGTTCAGCATCTCAATCTGCGTCTGCGCCTGCGTTGCGTCCTGCGTTCTCTCTGCACTGCGAATTGCGTTTTACTGCATCTGCGAATAGCGTTGCGAACCCTGCGAACTCTGCGAACTCTGCGAATCAAGCCTGCGCCTCTATAGTGTCCTGCGAAGCTCGCGAAGCCCGCGAAGATCCTTAGCGAAGTTTTCCCTCTCTCTCTCTCCTGCGAAGCGAAGGGCGGCCAACCCTCGCGAAGACTCATAGAAGACGCTCCCCGTCACAGGGCACCCGACGTGGACCTTTCGCATCTCCTCCCCTCCGCGTCCTTCGTCCGCGTTAGCGCGACCGCAGGCCTCGACCTTCAAGAGGCTCTCGGCCTGATTCTTCCCTCTCCTTCAGGGGTGGGTTTGACGCATCAGCGTTCAGGTTGCCATCGATGTGGTAAAGTCGCCCAGAGCCATTCCAGGTCAGGCACCCCCAGACCGTGACCTTCCCACCACCGTGCTTGACCGTCTTCTTGACATTTTGAGGTTGGAGTGCCTCCCCGGTGCGCCTCCGGCAGTACTGCTTCCCGTCGGAGCCGAAGACCTTGAAAATGGACTCGTCGGAGAAGACCACCCTCGACCAATCCGCCACCGTCCAGTTTGCATGCTCGATACCCCATGTGTATCGAGCAGCGACGTGCTCATCACGTAGATGAGGCTTCGCCCAACGGATACGGCCATGAAGGCCAATTTCCACAAGGTTCCGCCGCACGGTGGACTCCCCAGCTTCCGGGAAGAACGTCCGTTTCACGTCAGCGGCATCACGACACTCCCCTTTCTTGAGAGATCGCTCAGCCTGCCGCAACCCACGCTCATGGATCTTGCGAGGGCGGCCAGGACAGTGGGGCTTTGCTTTGAAATCGGGGTTCTTCTGCAACTTTGCATAGTTGCGGCGCGCAGTAGAAGGGTCGCAGCCAATCTCCGCGGCAGCATCCCGGGGCTTTGCACCATGCTCCATGAGAGTATAGAGTCTGGCTTTCTTGGTTGGTGTGAGTTCAACCATGGTGAGGGGGCAGTGACAGAGATGTTGAGTGGGACAGATTGACAAGGTGATTGTTCAGAAAAAAGTGTTGAAAGATGATGGTACCGTCGAAAAACACGGGCGCTAACGAGGTCAAAATAAGCGCCCAAGCGCCGTTCTCCCTTCATGCTTGTAATCATGCACGTATCCCCTCAAAAATGTATGGAATATATTTCTGAAGTACTCAAGTATATCTGTACAAATTTTGAGAGCAGAGCGTGCAGTACTCGATGTGCTACGGACAAAATAGGGGTCTGACATACCCCGAGGCAGGACTTTTGAGCGCCACTGTACGTCGGTCTTTGTTTAAACGTGGGACAGCTGTATTCGACACTCGAGCAAGACTCGCTGGTGCACAGGTCGCGAGTCGGATCAACGACAGCGAGACAAAATGTGACCATAGCACAGGAGACAAGAGCAGAATTGATAGGGACGGAATGCATAGCGATGAGCGAAGAGTGTGAACATGGTGGTGGGTATTCTGAGAGGATGAATTGGATGCGTTGTGAAGGGCAAGATGGAACAATAGTTCGAGCCCGCTGTGCACAGTCTTGGCCATTTGAAAGAAGAACTCCCGGAGACGCGCGCTCCCGAGCAGCAAAGCACTTCAGTCCCTGGAAAGGCCAATACGTCTGTCCAGGAGCTCCTGCTGCGGCTGCTGCCCAGCCGCAGTCGGATAGAGGGAATCCGGCGCAGTCGGTGGAGTCGGGAGACCGACATCCTCGACCTCAGTCGCTCGATAGCCTCGTCGATCGCCTTTCGGGCTAACAAGAGGGTTTCAAGTGCAGAACGCTTGCATGATGCGCTGCGAACGCTGCAGGACGACTTGGAAGTGTCGATGACGAGTGCGGGAGGGTGAGTGCGCCTTGGGCGCCTTGTGGGAATCGGAGACGGCTGCGAGCGTTGCACTGGCTGAGGAAGGGTGCTGGTTGGGATATCCTCGCCGGCACATTCGGTCGCATCGTGGCGGTGGGACGAAATCGTCCTGGTGTGAGTCTTCACTGGCACTTGTGCTAGCCTGCTCGGAATGGGTTCTGACGCTCGATTATCAAGGCCTCGATGCGGTCAAGTTGCTGCTTCATCCTGTCGAAGTGCTCTTCGAGCCTGTTGATGCTCTTCGGCAACTTCGACCCAATTCCTTTCGTGTTCTTATCGAGTCGTTGTGAATTCTTATCGAGTCGTTCGTCGATGCGGTTGACCCGCTGGACGACGTCCCTCTTCGTGTCAATTACGAACTCGTCGATCCATAATCTGCTGAGTGCTAGATGGAAGATGCGGCGCTGGAAGGCCGCGATCCTTGCGAGGGGTCAGATCTGAGAGTGTCCCCGTTTCGTTGGGCCTCCAGAGCTGCAGGAAGATGGGTTCAGATCCAGGAAGGTGGAGCTGCAAGGAACAGAGCCTTGCTTACTCGTCATATTGAGCCGCTCGGCTGTTGCTGAGAGTCTGAGACGAGTCACGGCGTTCTCTTCTTTTGATAATGCGACAGACCAGCTTGCGCGACCCCAGTCGTATGCCAGTGCAGTAGTGCACACTTTTGAATGTGGCAGCGGTTCTGCGCACCTACCGCCTCTTTGATTATGAATCTGCTAGATGTTACAGCTGTTACAGTACTGAGGATAAATATTCGCATTTTTTGGAGTTTTAGGCGTCAAAAGTGCGCGTGCGGCGCTTGTCCAATACAATTGGAAACAGCAGTAACATAGCAGAAGGCCAGACGACAGCACAGGACTAGCGCGGGGCTCTAAACGAAGATGTTCAATGCGACCGTCGGAGACAACAGCTTGAAGGTGGCCATAAGCGCTGAAGGACTCGGGGCTTCGCACTGGCTTCGCATGGCCGCATGTCCGGCGCGCTCATGTACTCAACATGACCCACAAAACAGCCTTCGACAGGTCTTGCTCAGCTCAAATGTGTCGTTTTGAACGCAGGGGTGCTGTAAACGAGATCGGTCTGTGAAGCGCATCTCCGTTTGCCTAGAGCATCACTCATACTATTTGCAGTACTGCACCCAGGTGCTGGGCATCAATGCGATCTCTCACACAAGCCCTGTGTGGTCACCCGCCCGACGTTAGATTGAACGTAACGCGATCATAGAAGGATAGCGCCACAGGCCGCAGATTGGTGCAGTATCTTCAACAGTGGCTGGGCCGCAATGCAATCATACGGCCGTGCTGACCGCAGACATTCAGTCAGTTACGTCGAGGTTCCGCACAACTGTGGATGGGTCCTGCGCGAACAGCCTACGCAGTACTCCGCGATGCCTTGACTATGAAGAGGGCATACTATGGGTGATACTGGACGTCGCCTCACCACCCAACGTCATGCAATTCCGCAAGCCATCAGCTCTGCTCGCGGCCCTTGTGGGGTGCCTGTTCGCCTCCTCGTCTCTTGTCGCAAGTCAGCTTGTGATTGACACTCCGTGAGCGCGGCCTTTTGTCTGTGGGATTACTACCGCGTCTTACTACGGCTTTACCTCGCAGGGATGATGCAGTGCAGTGCGTCCCTACCGTGGTTGAATGGACGGGGGCCCCTGGTGTGTTCATATATCATGCCGTACTGCTTTCGCGTTGCTGAACAAAACCACGCCTCTCGCTGTCTGCGAAGGCCTACTTGGTGCGTAGCTTACTTGACCTGGGCATGGGTGCGGGTAGCATCAAGGATGGCTCGTCGTGACCTAGCTGTGAGAAGTCACGAATCGTGGAGTGCTCTTGAAGAGCGGTACTAATCACCGGCATGACCACTCTCTAGGGTCCTCAACGACGGACAGCCGATTCAAAGAGTTTGGCAACCTGCCCGCCGACCAAGATTCCTTCACCTGGCAGACCGACGTCCGTGCTGGTACGTGCCTTCGTTGTCTTTCCTTAGCGCATCGGTGGCGTGGCGGCGTGGCATCGGCGACGCTCACCTGTATGATTTCCAGGAACCAAGGTCTTGCTGCGGTTGAATGACGCCGCAGGGGATATCGCTCAGAGCGCTGGGTCCGTCATCCAGGACGGTCGTAAGTTGTTCATCACCCCACACATCAGTATGTTTACCATCTCTGACCCCGTCCGTTATGTTGTCACCATACAGCGGACAGCTGTGACCTGGTGAACTGAGCGAAGACAGGAACGAAGTCTGACCTGCCCCGGCCCCGGCAAGCGTTCCGGTGTCCCCCCTGTTTCCTATTCATCAGTGTTTGGTTTTGTTCGTATGCGAAACCGCGTAACTATCGTGCACGACTATCATACTCAGTGGAAGGTTAGGCGGTGCACGATGCCATCGCATGAAACTGTGCACATCTGAACCAGATGCCTGCTGCCTTGTCGTGAGCTTGAGCTCGACAGTTTGACAGCATCTACCATCGCCACTCCAGTGGCGATCCTGCAGAGGTGAGATAGAAAGGAGCATACACCGATATCGCAGTCCATGCGTATACCTCCTTCGCTCGACCTTTTGTTCTGTATCCCAATCCACGCATTCCCACGGAGAACCCGCTTTTCAACGATGCTTCACGATGTGATATAATAAATATATGCTCGCCGAGATGCGCAGAAGGTTAGCCAGGAGGCACCTAGCCCGCCACTTTCCGGAGCATGTGCATCTCATATAGACGCGAAAACGTCGCTCACCTGTCCTGCCCTATCTTGCATCGACAGCGCCTGCTCAAGTTTCCGGGATCTGTAGCGGGGATTGGAGTGCACACCACGATGGCACGAACTCGGAGTTCAGACTGAGGGTATGAGGCAGCGTACAGCTGGAGAGGTGATCGAGTGACCAGCTGCTTGGGGTGCATCGTGGGACTGCAGATGGAACCGGAACCGGATAGATTCTGCGAAACGTAAGCCAATTATGCACACTACCAAACAGCCGAATGTCTTAGAGCTTGCTCTTCTCCGCCTTCTTCACGTATGCGATCCCGGCGCCCAAACACACCTGCATCAGCCGCCCAAGCATCAGCGCCAGCGTTCTGACCGACAATACAGCACTTGCGCAAGCCACTCACCTTCCCTGTGGCGACGTTCTTCGTCACGAAAGTCACCTCCGTCTCGCCTTCGTGCCCCGGCACATCCTTGACGGGCCCGACCTCCCAGATGCTCGTCTCGAGCGCGTCACCGGGCTTGACGGGCGCGGTGAAGCGCACACCGAACAGCGTGAGCGAGCGCGGGTCCCCGCCGCCGACGGCGTTGATAACCGCGCGCGCGGCGAAGCCGAACGTCGAGAGACCGTGCAGGATCACCCCGCCGAAGCCCGTCGCGGCGCCGATAGCTGGGTCTGGAGGCAATCGTGCGCCAGTCAGCGCGCCGATTTCGCAGTGCGGGAGGGAAGCGCGTACTGATGTGTAGTTCGTTGTAGTCCCCGCTGAGACGGTAGACGACGGCCTGCTCGGGCGACGTCTGATCGCGCACGACCCAATCTGGCTTGCGGTCTTTGGGCACCGGCTTGGCCTGTGGCGGTCCCGCGATGCGCTTCGTGAAATTCGTGCCGGTCGCTTTCGCGCCGAGGTTGAAGGAAGCGCTCTGCCATAGCGAGAGTCAGTGCGAGAGGGGTGGGATGCAGGAATGAGAACACGCGCGTACATAGAGCTTCGCGTATGGCGTGCCCTGCGGGTTGACCAGCACTGACTCCATCTCAAGGATGATGCCCGACTCTGAGATTACCGCCCGAGTCAGTAATCGACGTCATGAACGTATGTCGAGAGAGCGGGCGCGCACTGTTCTCGCTAACCGCGACGATCCGTTTCTTGATCTTCCAGCCAGGGCCGCTTACTGCTGGCAGGGGCTTGAGAATCTCGATCGACTGGCTGCCGTGGACCTGTGAGGGCAGTCGAGGGTTGGCGGGGTATGGGAGAATACACAAGCGAGAGGACGGACACCGCGGTTGGGATCAAATTTAGGGAGTCCAGGGGCGCGCTTGCCACCAGTCATGAGCTCCCTAAAGTTCACGACATCCTGACTGGTCCCTACATGTACGGATGATTAGCGACGTATGTTCACTGGTATGTTGGACTAGCAGAAGGCATAGGGACTGTGTTGGGGCAATGGTGCACGACGTTGCACTGTGTTCTCGAGCTCACAAATAGTGAGTGGATCCGGGACCACTGCGGTGCCATCATGGGTTCGAACTAACTATGGAGGCTGCCGAAGTTCGGGGTGGTCGCACAAACGTCCGGGCTAGGAGCAGTTGCTTCGGAATGAGAGAACACGAACCTTTGAAAGGGAGGACCACGGGATATGTGGGGAATGGCGCCCAAGACTTGTCTGTGGATGTGAGATGAACGACTGGTGCGAGAGTCAGGCGCGGCCACGGTCTCACCAAGTTCTGTTGAGGTGAAGGTGAGCAGATGAACGGCATGGGTAGGATCCAGGACGTACCGTTGATCAGAGCAAAGTCGTCCTTCTTCGCGCCGATACCGACGGCGTACAAGAGCAAGTCTCGCTGGTTCCAAGAGACCTGTATGATACAACGCACGGCCGTTCAGTGTCGGCGATGAGGACGAAGCGGTTGGACCCACTGGCTTGTCGTCGTCTTGCCATCCGACTGCAGAGCCGAGGTCTACTTGCGACGACATTGTGAGCAGGTTGTGCGTTACCGTAGGTGATGGTGGGTGTTGAAGTCAAGAGAGGGGTGCACGCATACGGTGACCGGGAACTGTGATACCCATAGCCGTGGAGACTAGTAACATACATATGTCGTCGTCGACTGCCATCACAAGCCGCCGGGCTCCGGGGGAAACGGAGGCGTGTCTGCCGGTGAACGTGATCAGCTCACGCGACGCGCTGCGATGCGGACGTGACCTTTGCAGCTTTCAAGTTGGAATGTTAACGTTACAGTACAGTACTTATTGACCGATGGTCTCCCGCACACGAGAAAGCCGCCCTCGCGTCCGTCTTCTCTACCACCTCCCACTGGCACCACCAGCCTGTCGCCCTCCAGCTTTCGCCCTTCTTTCCTGCCGATTCGACCAGGCCCCGCTCTTCCTGGCCTTTGGTGAACCGGGAGTAGGTAACTTAACTTGACAGATCTCGGGCAATGTGCTCCGCAAGAAGCCTGGTCCTGTAACTCCGGGACGCCCCATCTTCCTCCCCAAATCTTTCACCGAACAACACGGCATTCGGCCGCCCTTGCGTGGTGTAGACGACGGTACAACGCTCGTGAAAGGTAACTTGGTCGCTCATTCGTATCTATGGTCGCCTATCTGTCCTTCACAAATGCCAAATGCCGAACTTCCGTGCCGGACACCCCGGGCCTGCGCTTGGTATGTTCGATCTTGAAGACCATCATTCGCTTCTCATCATAACGCCCCGTAGCACGCATCGACGTTGGGCTGTTGGCAGACGCTCCAACGCGGCCTTCTTCCGTCCGGGCCGACGTCAATGGTGCTTCTTATGCTCGTCGACGAGAGGACTTAAGAGCGATACATTACATGGACTGCTGCCGCAGACGACCAGTGTTGCTACGTCCTCCAGCTCGTCATGGCACATGTAGCGTCCTCCGTCAATACGGCTGTGCCTCCCAAGGAATTACTGCACATCCTGATCATTGGCTTCGCCTTCGCCACAACGTACGTACCTCCAAGTTCTCCACCTCATAGCTGAAACGCACATATCCCACCCCAGTTTCTATGGTATCACAATAATGCAAGCATACGTGTACTGTAGACGGTACCCAGATGATAGCATACGGTTGAAGATTTGCGTACGTCCTCCTTTGGGCATCGGCGGTCGTAGATATGATTGCCTGCGGGCTCACATCATGCTTCCTTGCAGGTTTTGTTGCTCTTGTGCGCAAGCAAACTCGTGTCACGGTGTCATGGCACATCCTCATTCTGGGACGGTATCAGCGTCCTAGATACGCTCACAACAGTGTTTGCTGCACATGCATTATACACATATGTGGTCAATGATTACCTACAGCCGGTCAAGCTCGGTGTCGTGACATGGTACGTGCCCTGCGATATTCCTAGTGTTACGTTGCTGATGTCTTCTGCAGGAGCCTCATAGTATGTACCGTCTGATTTTCAGTGTCGGAAAGCCAAACTCAGTGTGTGGACTATATAGATGGAAGACTACCTTACCGTAAGTTTGGTTCAAGCTGTACCTTGGAATGTCGTTGACAATCTAGCTTCGACATGTGCCAGGTCGTCATCGCCACTATCGTCCAATTGTGTGTATTCGCCACTCACTTTCGTCTGTGGGCCAAAACTCATACCAACACTTGTCAGCTATTTCACGCGCAGTCTTTGGATCTGTGAGTGCCGAAGATTTCATACTGGGATCCATGATATTGACGCTATTTGCAGTCAGCCACAGAAATCGACCGCTCGCCGCAATACTTGTTAAGTCTATCGTCATGCATATTTCGGTCCAGACAGGTATATTGATTTTTTTATTCTAGGTGTTCCTGACTCTTCTCGGTCTCGGTAAGCATGTATTAGCAGAGTTGCACTGTACAAGTCCATGACGTTGCATGGTAATCAGGCAGCGGAACGTGTAGGTAGACTCCGGCAGACTCGGATCCTCTGCCTCATGCATTGACATCTACATATCGTCATGCCAGGGATTGCCGCAGACTTGTGCGTTCAGAATCGGCTCGACACCCTTGATTGCACTAGCCTTACTCAGATCTTGACAGATTCATGGAGCCCAGCGTGGTAACTCTGTATGCGGTCGTCAAGCCGCGCATTGTGGTCGCTGTCTGCAGTGGATCTACTGCTGTCGCAGACGTGATCATATCCGCAGGGCTTTGTATTTTCCTGCAGATGAGTAGAACAGGGATTCAGCGGTGAGTGCATTGCACTTGACAGCGAAGTCCTTGAATGATAGCGAGTTGCAGGTCCAATACGCTGATTGACAAGTTAATGAAATATGCAATACAGCGCGGTTTACTTACCGCGTAAGCCTCAGTCCACTGATTTCGACGCCTGTTCCTGCATATCTCACGACGGCATCTCGTGATAGGACTGTTCAGATGATTGACTTCATAACCGTGAGCCGGTCGCCGTCTGGAACAAGCAATGTCAGCCGATAACCCAGGTTAATCTTGAATCGTAATCCAGATCGTTGCCGCCCCAACCTCACTTGCAGTCCTGCCAGCTGGTTTGATGCTGAGCAAGCGTGAGCCTTCAGCCTCTCTTCGGGAATCCTTAACCTTCTCTTACTAACCAGATCGTCTTGACAGTATACACCAACGCCTTCTTGGCATCGTGAGGACGCTCGATCAATCTATGAATTCAGTGCATTGCTATTGACCCGTATCTCAGGCTCAACGTTCGCAACTCACTCAGGGAAGAAACTAGTGGGGCAAGGATCTCCATCGAGCTGGGACCTATACCAGATCTAGAGTTTGTTTGTGAAAGCGACACTGCGGTGGTACAGAACTCCGATCCAGGTTGTCCCTCTCATGCAGGATCGGCACCTATACATGTGAGTGCAACGATGCAGCGACGTGGATCGCCCTCGACCTGCATTGAGAAACCGACTCATCGTCTCAACACAACAGTCGACGGTCTCCACAGTTCCCGCCGGCATCAACTGCCCTCGTCTGACGAATGAGGTACAGATATTTTCACGAATCATCGCGGTAACGGTAATTCAGTCCTCTGATCACAACCCCTATACGATGACAGATGGCTACGGACAAACGCTGCCCACTTGCATGAGATCACACCTGTCCCTGTCACTCAGATTTCAGCACGCGAATGATACGGACGCTACTTGACCGTGACCAGAAGTTAGCAGTTTCACCTTGCGGTACCAGCGCCGCGCAAGACATGGTCGTGCGGACGAGCCGGGCGTCCGACATTTGCTTGTCACGAGGCAAACAATATCTCCGCGCCATATGCCATAGCGAGCAGTGACCGCCGCCCTCGAATCCAAGCTTCGTGATGCTGCCGCACAGCGCTTAGTTGCGATGCGCTCGCAGAAGGTAAGCCTGCGGTCGATGATGAACTACCGTACCAGAGTTGCCTATGAGGCTCATAGTAGACGCGGGCGCGTCTCATTGTGGCTGTCAGATGTTCTTTGATGGCCGATGGGTGTTGCAACGCTGTGCTGTTGGAAATCGACAGCTATAGGTTTGCGGCGTGGACCAAGTGCAAGTCGACCACTGGCAGCCGAAATCGCCGCCTCGCTCTTGCGCACCGGTTTGAGTTCATTTCCACAGACCCAGTACGACGCACAAACCGCTTACCCTTACGGAGTGATATCGCAGTCAGTCTGCTGCGCTTCGCCGGTGAGTGACTCAATACAAGGAAGCCATCTCGTAGGTTTTATGCAAGCGCCCGGAGTAAGTGGGCGCATGAGCGCCTCCCAAGCTGACAGCTTTCGACCGCCATCATCGAGACCGTCGGATCCACCGTCACTACCAGGTTCATACAAACCGAGCCAGCATAATCAATTTGGTGCAGAACAAATTTTCTATCTGTCCTTAGGGCCCTCGTATACGCCACAGCTTCGACATACTTCAGAATACTGCTACTAAAGACATTTTGTAGCACGCCGCGCCGCAGCCGGTCACTCAAGTTGATTCAACCTGTGCTGTGGTCGATCGCAGTACGCCTGGGAATGGTGACAACTTACCGAGGATGAGAACTGTCGTGTTCATCTCTGCTTACGAGACTTCAGTGAATGCTCCACGACTGCCGAGGCCGAAGTCACCCAATTGCTGGGGAGGGCCGGCCGAGAAGTCGATGCCAATCTATTCTCTTGTCACTGATGGCGACACTTAAGGTACAACGGGGAGCTGTACCCCCCACACATTCCCTTGGATTCTCTTTGCCTCCACCATGGATGGTGCTAGGCTCTCTTTGCCAGAGATTCGTGCTACGAAGGGGTTTCTGAGCGGCCTGATCGTTGGATTCGCATTTTCAGCGACGTAGGCACAATCGTTACATTCCGTGGGTTTCGCTGCCTAACTTGCATCGCTTCTACAGTCTCTATGGTATCACGATCATGCAAGCCTATGTATACTATAGGCGATATCTTCAAGACGAGGCAGCATTGAAGTTTTTTGTACGTCATCTGGCGCACCGCCGTCAAGCAGTTGTAGCTCAGTATTGACATGCACATGCGCAGGTTGCCTTTCTAATGTACGCAACTTTACGTTTCGTGCCACGTTCGCGCCTCAACAAATCCATGTCATAGTGTTCTGGATACCTTAACGACAGTGTTTGCCGCCCATGGTCTGCATACGTATGTCGTCGATGACTATCTACAGCCAGTCAAGGTCAACACTATTGTCTGGTACGTATGGTAACCTCACCGACACGCTACGCCTCTTACGGCCCCTCAGGAGTCTCATTGTACGTCTCGTAACGCTCCATGCGCCTGGGAAGCTTATCTTCGACCGACATTGCACAGACGGAGAATTACCTCTGCGTAAGTCCCTCGATGTTGCGGAAGGTCACGGCTAGATGTTTCACCAACTTGGGCAATGCAGATTCTCACTGCGGTGGTGGTTCAATTGTACGCAGGTCGTGCCTCTTCTTTCGCTTTACCTGACATACATACGTATCACAACAGCTACTTCGCACAACGCCTCTGGATTCGTGAGTGCAGGAATCAGAGCCCCGGATGCCTTACGACTCATTGGTACTACTTGCAGTGAGCCACAGAAGTATCGCACTCACGGGGACGATCGTAGGTCCATCCGGTTTGTGTCTGGCTGTGGCTAGGACTGATTGCCTTATTATTAGGCTGTTCTAGCTCTTGTCAGTTTAGGTGAGCTATCATGCTGTTCGTCAACTATCCGAATGAGGCTCAAGTTACTCGATATCTAGGCACCGGAACATGTACGTCAATCATCACACTACGACACTATCCTCTGTTCCTTATTGAATGAGACTTTCCAGGGGTCGGCGCGGAGATGTACGCTCACGCTTCGGGCCGGACAGCACAGGCACTTGGCTTAACGGTCTTGCTTTCTTCAGGTTCATATCACCAAGTCTAGCGCTGTACGGAACAATCAAAGCTCGAGTTCTAGCCGCCGTGTGTAGCGGAAGCAGGACGCTCGCAGACATTCTCATTTGCGCGGGACTCTGCTATTTCCTCTACTCGAACAAATCCGGATTGAGGCAGTCAGCGATTCCCATCCCCCGTAGTGATTGCACAATCTGCTGACGGAAAATTACAGATCAAACACATTAATCGACAAGTTAATGGTATACGCCATACAGCGAGGGTTGGTTACTACGTGAGTATCCTGTATCGAGCCCTGCCGTGTACATTTTGACTGATGCCTAGTGGCGACAGAGTTGGTCAATTGTTCGATTTCGTGACGGCAAGTACACTTTTGCCCCTGTCATCCCACCTCGGCGGCTTACCCTCATCATGGTCCCGAAAGATCCTGGCCGCCCCAACATCGTTTCTATACTTGCCCGTCATCTTGATGCAAAGCAAGTGTGAGTCCTCGGCCGTAGTCTCTGACGGTTCCAACATTGACCATCCTGCCATCGCCCTGCCATCGCCGAAAGTATACACCAACCTACTGTTGGCGACGTGAGTGCATCAGTCAGGATCCATTGAGAGTATGTGGGTTGACACAAACGGCCTGCAGCCTCAACGTACGCTCCTACCTCCACACGCAGGCCATCGGCGGGGGAAGTGTCGTCGAGGTGGAAACCGGAAGCTTGGTCTTTACTCGCGGCACAAACACAGAGAGTGGGCGGGACTCCAACCGAGTCCGCTCTTTCGCGTTGACCCCCCGCGACGTAAGTGCTGGCGTGGGGACCACCCTCTACGAATATACGGTCTAACTAGCGATCGCAAAGTCGGCGTTGCCTCCAATCACCTTTGACGCCAAGAGACCGGATCTAACAGACGAGGTATGCATCTATTTGTTAAGTGGAAGTATAGATTCCGCGGTGTTGCTGACGAATTGACGTATGGACAGAGCTCTGGCAAGCTCTCGGCCACGGTGTAGGAAGTTGACTTTGACATGTAGCCAGCACCTAGCCGCGCTTCTGAACATCCCGCTCCGCGACATGTAGCATCTGTATAACCTGATATCGTACACAATTCTGGACTTCGTATTTAGCACTAATATAACACACTATGAGACGATTGTCGACTTCAGGGCCTAGACTCATTGCGTTGAGCCGAGCACATACCGCAACAGTGAGAACCACGCACGTACTGCTGCTTCCTTGCAGTACAAAGCCGTTCATTCCTCCACGCATCGAGTCAAGACCTCCTCTACATAATCCGCCATGATGCGATGGCCCTCCTTAGACGGATGCCTATCACCACCACGTTCTCGTCAGCAGCCGCTCGCCGGGGCACCCGAACGACTTACCCTGGTATGTAGTAGAAATAGTGGTCCGGGTCGTCGCACATCCCATCCGTCGTACACTCCGTGTCTGTGCAGTCCACGATACACGCATCCGTGCTCACGTACCCAAACGCCTCATATCCCGGATTACCATCCAGCACGCCGTCCCAGATCCGCGCGAACTCCGCAAAGGCGAAGTTCAGCGTCGTGTTGGATGAAGCCGAGGCGTTTGCTCGGAGCTCGGCGAGCCCGGAGAAGATCGTCTGGACCATGGCATCGCCCTCGGGCGTGTGCGTTCCACGCCCGTAGACGTCCGTAATGAGGAAGTGCCGGGCGTTGGTAGGCGGGCTCGCGAGGATGCTGGTCTGATTCAGGATCACCTGAGCTGCGGCTTGGAGGTTTGCGGTGCCGTCGGCTGGGTTTGGCGGTCAGAGTCGATCAATCGAAAGGAAGACAGGTGGCTCGCTGGACTGACTCTTCGAGTCCTCATAGTCGCTGAAAGGGCTGTCAGTCTTGAGGAGGTGCTGATACCAGTAACTCATGCTTACTTTATACCGAAGAATATGGCGTATAGAGTGGTATCAGGATCCAAGTCGTTCGACTGATTGAGGAACGTCTGCACTGTCATCAACGAAAGCAGCGCACGTCTCGAAGTGAGCCACAAGATCACGCCAAATGGGAAGAAAACCAGACTGACTCTGACCAAGGAAGTCGACCTTTTTGATAGCACTCGGCCACAAGCTCAAATCCGTGCAGGCTCCAGATTGCTGCCATTGCAATACGGATGAACGACCTGCGTCTCAGTGCTACCATAAGAAAATCTAGAACGAGACCTACGGCGTAGTCCTTGAGAGTGGCGCCAATGTCGTCCGCAATGTCTTCGACCCATACTTTTCCATCAGTGGAACGTCCGCCAGCTTCGGCGTCTGGTGGTACAACCACAGGAGGCGCCAGAGGGCCGCCGTCGTCGCGCCCCCCATCTGTATATGAGTCCTGCACTCCAAAAACGTCAGGAATGCCTAAGCTACGCTATTTCCACCCGCACGTACCCCGAACGCGACTATAGTCTTGATGCGCTTTAGGTCGACGCCGGCATTGACATCCGATACGTTGCCTGACAAGGGGCCACACACAGGAGATACTGCAAGATGAATCCCATGGTTGCGCTCACGGCCTGCAAGCGCAGCGGGCCGCAAAGTCGGCAATCCAGGAAGGGGAAGCAACCCTACGACATATTCTGGCAACAAGAGGGAGGAGAGCAAGGGTAGGACTAGGACGCCGGGAGATATTAGGGACCGCATTGAGATGTGCAACACGACGAGCGAGATTGCCGCGGCTAGAAGCAGTGAGATAGCCACACGTCGAGGACGTCGAGGTGTGGTGAAGATCATGTTTCTGTCGATCTAGGTGTTTATAACTACCACAGGTGACGTGGTCTCGCAAGAATAGCACAGAACTCTAGCGCGAGCATGTGCAAGTTGACCAGCAGGTGGAGCGAATGCAGAAAGAACGAGTCTGATAGAATGCGTATGGCTGAAGATGCTAACCAGGAAGCCAAAGGACGTCAGCAAGCACGGCAAGAGAAGCAGCCCCATACGACGAAAAAGATCAAGTGGATGGAAGGGAAGCAAGCGAGCCATTGTGAGTCGGAACGCTATGCCGGAGAAGGAGCATGACCGGCACGACAGTCCCCGTGATCAGCCACAGGCGAGCATAAGACCAGCTCAGACTGAGTATCACGCACGGGCAGAAGAGAGCCGACGAGTGAAAGAGGCACAGAAGGTGGTGAGTAGCATCGGCATCTCGAGAATTCAAAGATGGGAGATGCGAAGTGGGGTGGGTCTTACCTTGTGACGACCTTTCCGCGGCTATCCTGCACGATGGTTGTACACGTGCAGTACACTCTGCCTCCTGCAGAAAGTGAGTCAGTAATGTGTACTACGTACCGACGGTCAGTACAATGTCGGCATGCGAAGTATCAAGAGTTGGTGGTCGGAAGCAAAGCGTTGAGCGTCAAACGGTACAATGTGTCGCGCACAAGTGCTACTCCGAAAGCAGTAACCCCATTGCAACTTCGTTCCTGCCACATTTTGCAAGTGCTTACTCCTACCAGATACTCAGCTCCACCCAAAAAAGTACCAGTCATAGCCTTAGCATCTCGTCGCTTACAGGCTCAGAGCAATAAGATAATTGAACCCATTGAAACAGTTGCAGTTCTACGAGTCGTTCAGATCATCAAAGCACTCCGTCTGTGCAGCGCACCAGTCCCATAATGTCTCTCCTTCGCATCGTCCCAACAGAGATGCTCGTATGTCCACCGGGTGCGTCAATGGAAGGAGCAGCTATGAAAACTCCAGTGAATATCTAGTTGACTCGGGATAGCCCAAGAGTGTATGGGGCTACACCGACCTTGCCGTTCAAAGATTCCGCCCACGGCGAAGTCGCAGCAAAAAGCGGCGTGACAACCGCTTTTGACACATCTTTGGAGAACATATTCTGTAGGAAAATCCCCTCAGCACCCTATCTGGCTCAGCACGCCAGCCAAGATGAACACTGACCCACAGAACAGTGCCAACGTCTTTCGAGTGCCTGGTGAGTTCCGTATACACGTTCCCTTCAAATAGTTCAGTAATGTATGATAACATTGGCATATTTCGCATGGAAAACTTTCACCTGGATTGACTGCAATAGAGACGATACCCTGTTCACCATATTGGTCCGCCAATTCGTGCGAGAAGAGAAGCGTTCCCTGTACGAGATACTTTCAAATTCAAGTTCGATGTCCACAGGCAATATGAGTGACACTCACCAGCTTCGACTGCTGATGCAGCCGGGCGAGGGAGCACTTCCTCCGCACCGGCCCGTCCATGAGAGTGGTGTAGTCTATCTTACACGAGGAAGAGATGGAGCATGTGTAGTTGAGCACGCGCGCTTCTTGCCCTGTTTGTCGTGCAGTGGATAGGAGGATAGGGAGGAGCAGTTTGGTGAGGTAAAAGTGTCCCAGGACATTTACGCCGAATTGAAGATCGTATCGTTGACGGGTGAGAGTTGAGAGCGGAGGACACATCACTCCCCTGACCACACGATTAGCACACGACGAAGCAGCAGGTTGGTAGCGATATTCGTACGCGTTGTTGATGAGTACATGAAGACGATGCTCTCTCCTTCAGAGACGTCAGCGCCATTCGTCAGTCCAAGGCAGCAGATACGTTGATTCTCACCGTAAGAAGTCATATGCGGCTCTCCGTACTGAATGGAGGTCAGCCAGATCCAGGTACAGGACATGTATCGCCTCCGAAACCCTGCGTAGTTCATCAAGGGCTTGTTGTCCACGATCGCGGTCGCGAGCGGTAATATACACTTTTGCATTACGCGCCAGGAGAATCTAGACAACCCGTCTCAGAAGTGAGCTTCAGCACATAGTTTCCCACATACCTTTGCTGTCTCTAGTCCTGCTCATATAATGATCAGTAGTCCGACCACATGTGATGGAATAATAGACGTGCCTAAGCCGGTGTTCCCTCCCGTGATGAGAACGACTTTACCGGATTGGTCGGGCACGTCGTCGATAGACCAGGTTGCTGCTCGCTGTCGAGAGTAGTAGCTACCCCAACTTGAAGACATGAGGAAGGTCTGTATGCGCGAATTTGTCAGGACGCGTATTGCAATCGGCCAGTCGCAGTTTTGCAACTCGGGCGAGGGTAGTGGCAGGCTCTCGCAGGTTGGGGTTCAAAGTGACTACATGAAGCAGTGGTTTACATGAGAGAGGGGGCTTGCGCGAGCGGTGAGCTGTCATCGCCAGTGTACTTGACCGAGCTTCACGCCGGCGTGGGCGGCCGCATCGCCGCAGAACGAGTGCGCGGTGTCCTAGAGCCGTGAGCGTGTCACTTTACAATAATGGACGGCGAACGTCTCAAGCCCTGACTCCCACCGTAAGACTTGACGTGGGGAAATGTCGAGAACTGATTGTACAGTCGTTGTCACATTGCTTCATGACTTCTGAACCCCTCTCAGAGGTACCTACTCATGCACCATGCACTTTCGCGCTTCCCATAGCGAGAGAAGCGTGGAGAGCCACAACGGCTTACGAGACGCGCGCGCGGCGATGCAACGGCAAGCATCACCGTGTGCCGAGGGCGCGCATAAAAGACAAGTCCGAGCGTTCACTGCTAGCGGGGTGTCAGAAATCGTGAGTGGCAAGGAACGTGGTCGTCAATATCGGCGCTTCAGCCTGCAGGCAGTGCCGGCGGGGCTCTCATCACCGTCCTCTCAAGCGAGGTCTTTGACGATGATGCTGACCAGAGTAGGTTCCAAATGAACCAACTGCGTTTCAGAGACAGACGCACCGGTCGAGCATGCCCTATAAGCAATGCTAAGGTTCTCATGTATCAGGACCTCATAGCTTGGCGGGGACAGCATAACGATCATGACCGTCCTCTTCGATCAAGGATCCCTGCAGGACTTCAGAGTTTTCAGCAGCTTGAGGCATTAAAGTACCTCGTCCCGGTCAGCCGAATCAAATATAGAAGTTCATGTGGACGCTCACCAGTACAACCAGCGTAGCACCCGCCATCCACCGCAACGCAAGCGTGATGACCGCCCGGCCTAGAAGCCTTTGCTCAAACCTAATGGGCGGGCGGCAGGACGGCAGGGCCATCCTGAGTCCGTCTCGGTAGCGCATCGTTGCCTTGTATAGCAGCGCGCCGAGACCAGTTGCAGAGATCGCAAGGGTAAGAGAAGGGCGCGAAGCGCTCAGACTAGCTCAGGAATGGCGACCTGCAGTGCGGAAGTACGTGTACGGCGGCAATATCGGTGAATGGGACAGAAAGCAGGATGTGATGAGCCTCGCTGATAACATTCAATTCGTACACCCAATTGACCGAGGTGACAGAGCTGAGGCAGGCCACCACGCTCTCGGCGTTGATTGCATTCGCTCGAAGGTGTCTGCAAACCTGTGCGCGTAAGTTCCGCCTTGATGGGACTTCCGCGAGGGTCTGGTTCGTTATAGAATGTGATTATGGCATGGCACACGTACGACGCAATACTGCATGCGTTGCCGCGTTGAAGCTCTCGAATACATGGCAAAAGGCGGAATTCCTGCCAAAGAAGGACTGCCATTGAGCCTGCCAACGGACCTTGAGCATCGTCGTATGTGTTCTCTGGCAGCGTACCGGTATCCGCCGTCCGGTAACACTTGGCCCATTGAAGACCGTATCGCATTGCGAAGCAGTGATAGTATTGCATGCGCTGGCTATAACCGGAAGCAGGCAGTTGTTGTAGGGCTCCTAGAACGGGGATGCCAAGGCGGGCAAACCCTTCAGCATGCAATGTTCTGGTGTTGCCTGCCGTCAGCGAGTGGAGCAGAGGGCAAAATAAAAACCATACCCAGCAGACCAGAGGAGAAGACGGCGTATAGCAAATGCATATTTGGTGTTCCATCTCTGGCAATACTAGACTGGTGGGCTGCGGGTCGCGAGAAGCCCACGCACGCGAAGGGCTAGAAATGTCGACGATCAGCAGCAGCAGCAGCAGCGGAGGATCATCCCTCGGACATCGCGCACACGCGCCATCGGCTACGGAAGAAGCACTATCGTTCATCGTCCGCGTCTCGTTTGGACCTTCCCCGCGATACAATGCGCAAGGAAAGTAGTGAGCCTCTTGTGCCTTGGCCCCGGAACGCGGCGTCCAGGCATGCGCATCATCCGCAGACCCCTAGCGTGCATGAGCAGCGTCGTTTACGCGACCTGCTGATGACGAAGGAAGAGTATCGTAAGGAAGAGTCATGGCGGCCTGGAAGTTTGGCGTAGATGGATATAGCGATCCTGAATGTGGCGTCGCAGTGGACTTATTGGACGTGAAATTTTATGGGGTTCTGTGGATGCTACGACGTTGATGTGGTGAGGTGGAAATTGAGCCTCACCTTTTGTATACCGCAGCATGATGCAATGGAGCCCGTGAAGAACGTGCAACTTGGGCCTCGCCGATTGCCCGTATGCCTACCTGTTCGACTTGTAGTCCTCCTACTAGAAATAGCTCTGCGAAGGCCACTCCGGTGATCAGTATCGTCAAATGCCCAAGTTCGCATTCAGCGGCCCGCGATGATCAGAGCCGATCTCCCGAAGAGGTACGCATCACCTTTTGTGATCCTAAAGTCCACCCAGATGACCATCAATCCACTCCTCCAGTTGCACGAGGCATGACGAACTTACGCACCGCACAGTTACACCATCTCACGGCCTCTAGTTCGCCTCCCACGCAGATCACGCGGGCCTACTTTACTTGAGTCTAAGCGACGGGCAGTGCACAGCAGGCAGTCGATGGACCCGAGTAGAGTTCTGACTATGCCGTACTGTGCGGGCATTGGTGGTGTGACGTACATACCGAAAGCGCCTTAAACAGGCAGGGCTGAGCGATTGTGGCTGCTGACATCGTAAGGCAGTTTGAAATGCTGTCAGACGTGAGCCTGCGAGAGCCAGGCTCTTACGGCAATAGGGAGGGGATCTCAAAATGTCTGACTGCTATCCAAAGATCCTCGACATGCCTGTTGACGAGTTTGGCAGCACGGATGTTCGGAGTTTGGGCATTCAGAGTACCAGGCAGTGGATCTTGAAATGTTTCTATTGCTGCGGTAATACGTCAACGTGTGAGTGCGCGCATCGAATGGTTGCATACCGGGTGCGATGGGAGGAGGGGTGCAATGAGTGAGATGTGCAATGTTCCTTGTGGGATCCGAGAGCGTGGTGATGCAATGTAGACTTTCGCTGTTAGTGCGGCTGCGCGCAGGTGAGTCGGCGAGCTTCATAGGCATCTATGTTCAGTACAGTTCATATCGATGGTTGATCGTCCCTCGCACCTGCCGGTCGAATGACCACCTCACGCGCATCTGCTGGCGTCCTGCCACTAGAAGATTTAGTTCCGAGTTCGGCAACTGCAAAGTCGTGGGGCAGTAGCGGCACCGTGACTGCATTACGCCCGGGGAAGCACACTAGGGCGCTCCAGCTTGGTGTGCATATGATAGACATCTGATAGAGTGTGAGCTAACGGAAGATCAACATGCTGACGAGAGTATACGTACCTGGGTTCCGAGACTACCTGAAGTAGGTCAAACCACGGTGTGCGCGCGTGGAATGCGCGTTTGGAACACTCAGCATAGATCGTAGTCGGGTGCTGCAGCCTGACCTCGTGAGGCACTAGGACTGGGGCCGGGATCTACCTACGGTCAATGGACTGGTTACCTGTTGCCGGTCGGCAGGGACTATCGCCGCGCGCATGTAGATCATTCTGCTGAAGTGCCCCATTTGAGTTGCAACGCCAACCAGGCTACGCACGCTCAGAATGGACGAGCGCATGTACGGCGAGCCGGAACGAGATGTGGCGTCATCTGATGTATGGCATTCCCTGGCAGGCGTTGGCAATCCGGTACGAAGTGGCGAAAGCAGGTATGAGAATGATGATTGTGACCAACCAGAGGAAGGTGCTCGTGTGAGGTGCCGCCGGCCGTAACCTTACAGTCTGTCTGACATTGTCAATGATGATGGGGCAGTAGCGGCATCAGTGATATTGTACCTACCTGTGCGGTGATCCCCCGGGGAAGCGACGTTGGCCAAGGGCAATCGGGACGGAATACGGACCGAAGCTCGCAAAGGGAGCAGGTTGTCTTTGGGAGCGATATCCAATGCGAGCGTAGGTGCGTGGGTTCATCGACCTTTACTGCATGGAGAGGAAGGCATAAAGGACGTTGTAGGTCCAGCGGTTTCCGATCAGGGCTATGTACCACCGGGCGCATGCGGCGCAAATGAACAGCATTGGCGCGCAGGCTGGCTGCTGCACGGACGAGTGGGGCACTACGTTCTGTGGGGCGGTCGGAGGCTTTAGAACTGTTACGTCTGAAGAAGTTCATCTCATCGTACGCGTACGGATATGTCGCCGAGATCGCGAGGGCGTAAGGAGGGCGTGTCATCGAGCATGTAGAGATGAAATCTTGCAGGCCTAGCCGAGCCGATGCGCCATCCGACCAAAGGTAAGGCAGCCGATTGAGGGCGTCGTCGAGAGAGGAGACTGTGAAGGTCGCGAAGAGCGTGCTGTTCGAACGTGGGATACCGTGCCTTCAAGGTTCGCAGAAATGTCGGTAGCGGTACCATACCTGTCGGACGACAGGGACGCGCTACCTCACAGCGGGAACCACACCCACCCGCGGGGGCGATAGCGCTGCCCTTCCCTGCCTCAATGCGGATTAGAACGTCCCTTTACGCCCTCTCGTGGAAGTCGGCCTGCTCGAATTCGATCGCACGCGGACGGACGCCCACAGCTGGCGTTCGCGAATTCGAATCGGACTCGCTTGCCTGCGCTGGGGTTAGCGCGAGCGAATTGGAAAGCTGCACATACACGTGTCTTCAGCGTCCGAGCGAGCTGCTCGCGCTAGTACTTGCTGGACTAGAAGTGATGGCTTCACATCCGATGGGTGTCCCCTGGTGTCCCCTGCCCTCCCCAGGTCCATAAGTACCTCTGCCGTCCCGTGGCGTGTGCCTTCTCCTCCTCCTCCTCGCAATCTCTGTTTACCCTCCTCCGACGTCCGCTCCAGCCCAGACAAGGCGGCTCCTGCAAATCTACTTCCGCGACGCTCACAGACCCCGACTAGCGCACCATACCGCGTGGCGCGTCTGATCCTCGATCATCAAATCTGTCGGCCCCCCAGACGCTCGCAGCCTCACGCGCACTCCCATGAACGCCAACCTGAACAACATCCCTCTCTTCCAGTTCCCGCCCAGCATCGAGTCCGAGCTTGAAGCTCGGGGATACGCCTCTGGCACCCACGCCGCACCAATGCATCAAGCTCATCATTCAAGCTATCAGCACTGCGATGATAGCAGTGCCTTCCTCGCCCGCCGCTCGTCGACCAGCATGATTCCCCAGGTCGCACGCAGTCAGCAACCTTCCCACCAGTTCTCTAACGCACCAGTACGCCACTACTCAAGCCCCCTGTCTGCTGCGGACGT
Organism: Trametes sanguinea; assembly: GCA_008973685.1. Classification (NCBI taxonomy): domain Eukaryota; kingdom Fungi; phylum Basidiomycota; class Agaricomycetes; order Polyporales; family Polyporaceae; genus Trametes; species Trametes sanguinea. Next base: position 226,106 of record WAHA01000025.1, read on the forward strand.
CCACGGTCTACAGAGCGCGACCTTCCGCCACCCAAATGGCACCCAAGCTCGTCCACCGATTCCTTCTTCCCCATTTGGGGCGTCGCATCCCAATCGGGCAGGTACTTCAAGTACTACGACGTTTGCGCCGCAACCCCAATCCTCGGTCATGCAACAGACGGTGGAGGTGAATACTTTTCGCGTTGGCACTTTGCTTGATTGATGGCGACTACGCCCTGGTTCTCTGGATTTCGAGCAGCTCACTGACCCGATCCTCTCGGACAGCGTGCGCGCGAACAGCAACAGAGAGGCATGATGTACGTCTCCCCCTCGTCCATGGCGTCGACCGAAGGGACATACTACGACCACGGCATGGTCAAGCAAGAAGATGTAATGACGGGCATATCCTCCGACGCGTCCACGGCCACCTATACCGCTTCCCAGTACCCTGCCAAGCCTGCGCCGCGTGACGAGCGCGCCCCGCAGTTCGACGTGTACGTACAGGACGTTTATGAAGGGGTAAGTGCAGTTCATGTGGCGTCGTACGCATGTGATGGCGATCACCCTTGCGTCCACGCCCCTGGAATAGGTGAGCTGACCTGATTCCAAACAGACCATGCAGAGTCCCCGACTCCGAGGCAATATAATACATGACTCCTCTCCATCTATTGTGCCAAGTGAACAGTACGGCACCGTCAAGCAAGAAGCCATGGACGACTCGTCGATGACGTGGGCGAACAATTTCGTGTACATGTCCCCAGTCGACGGCGGCCCATCACCCTTCCTTCCAGACCATGCACAACCGTCCGTTCACCCTGCTCAGACTCATGAGTTTGAGCAGAAGTCCTTCGAAACCTCCCAGCTGCAGGACACTTGGGACTACGCTCAACACCAGCCATTGTACATCGACACTGCTCCCATCACGCCACAAGAGTATGCCATTCCGTATGGTGCCGTCGACGCGTATGGCTATGTGGACAGCCCGATGTCCGTCTCTCACCACGACTCCCACTTTGATCCTCGCAGTTCGTGTTCTCCTGGTCCCTCCTTGCACACGATTGCCCCGCCGCCATCGTCTAAGAACAGAAGCTACACGCTCGAGGGCGCCGTGACGCCGATCTCCCCTCCACCTGCTCCAGCTCCTCCACCGCATACTCAGCCACATTCTCAGAACAACAACACCCGCGGGTCGTCACCGCCAATGGGCTCTCTCCGTCCCCCCTCTCGACCGACGTCCGAATCCTCCGTGAAAGCCGAGCGTTCGTCGTCAACCGTTCCTCCAGCAGCCGGTTCCTCCGCTTCCGTGTTTGCAACACCTGTTGTCTCTCCCAATGCTCCGGCACCCACAGCGTCACCTCTAGCCAAACGCCCTCGCGGTCGACCACGCAAGAACCCTCCGTCCACCCGCCCTTCGTCTCCACCCCCGACCGTCGACTACCCCTTCCCTCAGTTCCCTGACAACTCGACCTCCACATCGTTGTCGACGTCTTCCGGTCACAATGGCTCGGGCAAGGGCAAGGCTCTGGACTTTGCAGGGACGGGGGGTGTGGTACCGCCCATTGCAGGCCCGGTGCCTATCATCACAACTGGGACCGCTGGCGCCTCCGGTCCGATGCCCGGGTCGAGCTCTAGCAGTAAGCCTCGCTCCCACTCCCACTCCGACCCACCGGCGGCCGCGAACGGGGACCCGAACGCAACTGGGAAGACGAGCTCAAGCTCGAATGTGCCCCCGGGTCTCACAGCAGGACAGGGTATTTTTCGACTCAACATGCCGCGCGAGGGCGAGGAGAGCGCGGCGGAGCCGACGGGCGAGAAGAAGAAGCCCATTATGGCGTGCTTGTTTTGTCGCGAGAGGAAGATCGCGTGTGGGCCACCTCCGCCGGGAGGACCGAAAAGATGCAAGTGAGTGCAGTATATCGTTTCTCGTGATGAGACTCTGTGTGCTAATGCGTTCCACAGTCAATGCACACGTCGCGACCTTGTCTGCGAGTACCCGAAAGAATCTCGGCGTGGGCAACACAAGCGTGGCCCCCGCGCCGTACGCGTTGACGAGCTAGCGGCCGCATCAGGATCCCCACCCTCTACCATCAAGCCCAAACCAAGTAAACGTAAGGCATCGAACATCGTCCGAATCGACACCGTCCGCCCCGTGCAGCCTGTGCAGAACCTGGTGTCCGAGACCGACGGCAACGGTAACGCTCTGCCATTCCCTCCCTCGCCTCTCACGCCGCTGTCGTCCCCGCTCGCGCCCAGTCCTGCATCTGGCACGTCGCCTCTCGTCGAGCGCCCGAGCCGCTCCGAGAAGGTGACGATCGCGCAACCAGGAGAGGGCAAGGAGCGCTCGCGCTCGCGATCTCACGCGCGTCCTGGGGACGTGTGGGGCGACCTACGCAGTGCGGCCGCGCGGCGCGTTGTGCAGATGCAGCAGAAGAAGCGCACAGTAGGCAGTGGGTTGGTGCAGGCGATGAGCCCGCAGGATGGCAATATGGAGGTGGAGGTCGCCTATGAACTCGGCGGTGATGGTAGCACGGGAATGGGCGCGGCCCAGACTTCGTCGCAGCTCGCGAGGGCGGGCATGCCGCCATATGGAATGGGCCAGTGAGTAGATTGGGCCAGATCTCTTCGTCCTCCCGGGTTAGTACTCTCGATGCTATGTTGTAGTATTCGCTTTCCTGAACTACTGCTGTATGTCTTGTTTGCGCGCTCTTCGCTCTCAACTGCATGTACCTCTCCTGTCTGTTCATTTCGCACATCATGTAGTATACCCGCATTGCATTGTATATCACTCACCCAGGTCCGCTTAGCTGACAGGTCCATCGCTCAGCATGACCGTAACGCACGCGCTCGCATTGCATACTGCAAATTGCGTAGGCTTGTCGATTATCATTCGGCGAGCAGTGCCGCTATAGCCCTCACACGTCAGATGAGAGCGTTCCACTTGTGTTCTCCGTACTATACACGAAGACCATGTTACGACCTGCTGGGGATCTATCGACTTCCACGAAAAATGCGTGATCACATCAAGAGCACTTCGATCCTACGTATCAAAGCCACCAGTCGAGAGCGAAGGCGGGAGCGCATCGGTACCATTGCCGCATGTCACCTCAATGTTATCAGTGAGCGTCAACTCGACCGTCGCCCCGCGCTGGAAGACGTCCCAGTCGAGAAAGCAATTGGATTTGGCAGGCTGACCGTCGATTGTCACATTCTACGAGGCTGGCTCAGCATAAGGTTGCCTAGGACGCGAAGGATGATGACTTACTTGGACGAAGACAGTGCCCCCAGTACCGTTAGCAGGATTGCCTACGAAGTTGCTTACGACAATGTTTGTGGTCGTGTTGAATGCCGGGTTGAAGAAAGAGATCTTGGGGAAGAATGGCGAGGAAAGCAGGTATTGCTTCGTCGCTGGAACCGGATAGAGTCCCGCAAGGAAGAACGCGACATAGCTGGCCATCGCGCCAGAGTCTGTGCACATAAGATCAGATTCTGGGAGTCAAAGAAACACGATGAGATCACTCCATACCGTCATTACCCGGGAGGCCATTCGTTGCGGTGCTGAAATGCTGAGCAAGAACTTGACGAGAGCGCTGGGTGCTGTGACCCGGCTTGTTCGCGTAGTGGTACATGAATGGGATCTGCTGTGACGGCTCGTCTGTAGAGTCGAAGTAGTTCTGAATTGCAGTCCCGTTAGCAGCCATACCGACGTAGAACAAAAGCGGTTGAAGCGTACACCATCGAAGATAAAGTCAAGCCGAGCAACGAACTTCTCCGGTCCGCCCTGCAACTCGATCAGTTTGGCCGTATCCTGGGGCACAAACTGCGAGTACTGTGATGGGAGAGTTGTTATCATCCCACGCCGCCATTAGCCTGAAAGGCACGCACCACAACGGGGGAAGACTCGTAGAACCCGTCGAAGTTGGTATTAAACAAGAAGCAGTTGGCACCAGTTGCATCGTTGGGGCTGCAATGGTTCGGATCCGTGAATCCAAAGCTGCCATTCGCGAACCGTGGCTGGTAAATGAGTCAACGTCTAGCTGCTAGCAATTAGACCCGGAGGCATAACCAACCTGGACCATGCCGCTAACGACAGACTCGTTGCCCGGGACGGTAACGTTGGGGTTCCAGACATTGACGAAGTTGCCTGCACGCTTGGCATACTGCACGATACCTGGGTTCAGCACATTTATGCAGATAACAGGCAAGCCGAGTGTACTATACCTTCTCCGCGTCGTCAGTCTTGTTCAAGGCCTTTGCAACTTGCGAGATAGCGAAGTCTCCAAAGGCGTACTGTGGTCCCAAGTCAGCACATCCTCACAATTATAACAACAGTGATATACCTCCAGCGCCCGCGAGACTTGCTTAGTATTCGCTCCTCCGGGTTCGATTAAATCCTGTGGAATGTACCCGTATTGCTTCCATACGTTGACCTGTCGGCCCTGCAGGTTCCAGTCCGGAGGCTGATCCTCTGCATCGGCAAGTAGTGCTTGGTAGAGGGCATCTGCTGATACGTTCAAAGAGGCAGCTTGTTCTGCGAACCTAAGCGCATTGCCTTATAGTCAGCACTTGTTACAAGCAGCGAGTCCAGAATCGTACTTTACAAAGAATTCGCCGAGGATAGGATCGCCGTCTGCGAGGGATGAGTTCCATGTCGTTGCCAACAGCTACTTACTCACCGCTACCACCCTGGATCCACTGCTTCGCAGTCGCACCGCGACACTCCGGCAACCACCCTTTGGCGCGAATCAGCTGTTTGAGATATCCCGTTCATGCACAGAACTTGCCTTCGTGTTGCTGTATGTTGATCATGCCTCTGACGATGCGCGCGAAGTTCTCCGGGTCGTGCAGTGACATGAGGGGGTATAGGGTGCGGAATGTGTCCCACTATTTGTACGAAGGGAGCACATCAGTGGAAGAGCCGGGGAACGATTGGGAAGAGATCTTACGTTACAATAAAACGAATCATAGTACGGCTCGGTAGAGTTCCACAAGGGGTTCTCTCCCGTGTCTAGCCGCGCTGTCAACATGATCCTAGGGATGCGAGAGATCGTGAGACCTACAGTCTGCAGGGGAAATATGTGTGCGGTACAGGGAGGAGTAGAACAGCGTAACGGTATCGTTGTCGACGCCATCCGTCTCGACCTGCACGCGTCCGAGGAGTTCGTTCCAAGCAGCGCGTGCCGCGCGGCGTGTTCCGTCAAAGTCAAAAGTGGGGATCTCAGCCTCGGCGTTCGCACAAGCCTGATCCGTCGAGATGAAGGATACGCCGACACGAGCGTAGATGGCAGTTTCCCCTGTGGTCGCGAGTGAGTCAACGAATCAGGGTGCTTTGGCAGACGGAGCCACCGACCATTCCCATTCTGGTTGAATCCCAGAAGTGCACCAAGTTCACTCCTGTAGCCTGTAAGACGTACGGGTAAGTGCAGGTTGGTTCACTACTGGCATACGCAAGTACCAGTATACTCCTGAATGCCACCAACTAGTCCGCGAATAGGCGAGTTCCCGAGATATGTCCCAAATTCGGCTGGCTTTCCCTATGTGCCGCTTACCCATAAGAGTCCTCGTATGTCGTCAGTGGCTACAATAGCGACTCACCAGATCGAAACCGTCGCCCTTAAAGTCGACACATGTGTACGCACGATACACTCCAGGGCCGAAACTGGCAGCAAAAGTCGAACCACCTGCGCTGAGGTTTGGCAACTGTTCTCATGCGTAAGGGATATATGGCGCTTTTGCCCACCTGTTACGCGTCCTGTATCAGGGTCGATAGTCACGATTGGCACAGAGTTGCTCTGCTGTCCATCATTTGTGATATCGACTACAAGTCGCGGTATGGTCGCATTCGCGGGGAACGTATACCTGAATAGATATCAGTGTTGCCGAGCCATCGTGATGACACAGTAGCCATACCGGTGGAGCGCGGCCCGGCGCGTTGCGGTGAGTTCCACGCGAATATCAGTCGACTGCAGCCGTACATGAGACCGATGGCACGATACAGCAAGTCCAATACGTACGAGGTTGGAGGCGAAGTACCCAGGTTCGGCGGCATCATCCGGCGACCCTGCAAAACATGGTGAGACGGGTCACGTTTGTGGAACAAGAATGGGTACTCACCATCCGCGAGCGTCTTCCGAAGAACCTTGCGAGAGTTGATATCGCATGCACACACTTCGAATCTGTTGTCGTCGCCACAGGATGCGAACGGCCAAATCTTCCACAGAGAGAGCGGCACGGACTGTACGTCGAAACCGGGAGCGCGTCAGCGAAATCCCCGGTTGCTGTACATGCGATAACTACCCCTCCAGTGCCATCATCGTGTAACTGCGAAAACCCAGTGGCCGAGAACGAGGGGTTGGAGTCGTAACCTGCATGCTGTCGAAGCTATGAGAACAACGACGACGTAGAATATGGTGACAGAATGATATACATTATCCGGAGAATCGGTGTCCATTCCGACCTTCACCATTCCATGGGGCAATGTGACACCTGCACTCGAAGATGCGTCCCCCGCCATGATGAGTCAAAGCGCATAGCCGCAACAATATCACTTGCCTGGAAACGCGTGACCCGAGCTCGTGGTTCCTATGAAGAGGTTGACATGGCTGGCAGGATCGGGTATGGGAACGTCGGCACGTCGGTCAACGTTGGACGTGAACCGCCGCTGTGGGACAGCAAGGGAAGAAGTGAAAACGCTCGCGATGCTCAAAAGAGCAACGAGCGGAGTGAGAGAACGACGCATGCTTACGCGACCAGGTCGTCGAGCATGCCGGACCGCGAGGTAACGACCTTAAATACTTCCCGCGGAGGTGAGGCAACTGGACGGAGACCGTACCGGCGGGTCGCATCGTACCGAATGGTCGTGCAGGAAAGCAAAGGGGGTTGAGACAGGAAGGGTTGGCTCCCGAAGAGACCGACCGCGTTCGCGCGCAAGAGTGCGCGCATGGTCGGGGAACCCATGATCTGACCTTCGCTTCCATGCGCAACGTCATCAGCGCAGACTGACTATAATCTCGACCCATTCAGACGGCGTAGCGAGCTCGTGGCAAGAGCGGCGGCGGCGACAGTCAGCGTGACATGACAAGGCGACGGGAAAGAGTATGCTTTCTGTTAGTGGCTAATGCGCATGTGAACACGCTCCTTACGGTAGTGTCTGCTCTTGGTCTGCTCGGACGTTCGCAGATATGCATGTAACAATCGCTGCAAAGCGCGCCGAAGGCGCAGAAGAGCAAGGGCGCGGTTGGGAAAGCAGCCGTACAGCGCAGGGACGGAGGAGGGCGGGGGATCAGAAGAAAAGAAGCGCGCGAAGCCATGCGCTACGCTGCGATGCTCCACCTACCGACCGTTCCGCCTGATCCACGCTCGTGACAGATGCCTTCTGGCTTCAATAGCGAAGCAAGACTTGTGCGGCGTATAATTACAGTGACGAAGTAGCTCTTCTGATGATTTGGGAGCGAGTACGCATGCGGTCTCGCTGTTCTCGTGCACCAGTTGTTGTTCCCGGCATTGCGTATGTCAGGTACGTAGTCTATTGAAACCGACGGCAGAAGCTCACTGGTCGGTAGTTACTCCCATGAGCTCGCAACGAGAAGGCTCGGCGTCCCGGACGGGAAGGCTCAGACGTAAGGAGACGCTCTGACGCTTGCTGGCTAGCTAGAGATGAGACGATTCAGCGCCGTCGGCTCGCACGTAAGGGAAGAGCGCTATATACAAGAGTCGTGCTTCCATTACGAGGACGTACGGCTCGACTTCATATCCTTCCCAGGATATACGCATGGGTTCGGGCTGTTGCGGAGGGCCCGCCGTAGGACGAGATTCCCAGCAGATGAACAGTGATGGCCAGAATCAGCGGCTTCTCGCTATGCAATTGTCCATAACATTTGGAGCGTTTTGATCCACTTTGGAACGTGCTGTGTCTGTCTGTGCAGCCCAGGGTTACGTTCAGGATGGCCGGCGTCATGATTCTCGCGTCGAACGCGGTGAGAAGCGATCATTAGCGGCGCTCGGCTGAGCCTAGCAGGCGTACATGCTTGCATTAGGGGTGCGAAGCAGAGATGACTGTATCACGAACAGCAGGAAAGCCACTTGGTGCACGAGGGACCAGTGATGATGGTTAGAGGGAAAAGCAGAGATGGACGGATTCGGTGCAAGGCAGAGTGATAGTGGGCGCTTGTCTATCTCCGATTCAACCCGAGACGCGGTCACATGATCGCGTTCAGAGTGGCGGAGGCTAACACGTCGCTCGTGGGCCGTACCTACTACCCGTCAGCCGTTCGGTAGGCTTTAAGAGATCCGGATACGTTCAGATACTCTTGCACTCCGACCATCTACCTGCCTACACATCTCGCTTTACCGACACCTCCATCGCGCTCGGCTCCAAGGCAATGAAGACCTCGAAGACATGCAACGAGAGCTGGCCTTTTCGTTGTACTTCTCGTTCAAGAGCAGGTCTCTACTTCAGAGCCCTCGGTAGGGAGCTAGTCTTCCTCTCCTCCGGTAGGAGCTGGCTATGTGGGAGCAGGCCTCGCGTCGAGGGTTCTAGCGGGGCCGGTCCCCGACTTCAAATGCGGGTGATTGTTTCTCCGGAGCTAGGTCTCTACTTCATAGCCCTCGCCAGGGAGCTAGTCTTCCTCTCCGCGGGTCGGAGCTGGTCATACGGGAGCAGGCCTCGCGTCGAGGACTTTAGCGGGGCCGGTCCCCCACTTCAAATGCCGGCCGTTTTATCTCCAGAGCTGGACCTCACCTTCAGAGCCCTCGGTAGGGAGCTAGTCTTCCTCTCCTCCGGTAGGAGCTGGCCATACGCGAGCAGGGCTCGCGTCAAGGACTCTAGCGGGGCGGGTCCTCGACTTCAAATGCGGGGCATTTTTTTTCGGGAGCTAGACTCCATAGGAGCTGGGCTCTTGGGTGGCTTCGCTAGCTACGTCGTCCATGCCTCTGTGAGGCAGGTCAGGAAAGGTAAGTCCCGAGGGAGGGCGCACCGGCGCGGGTCGCTGTGCGTCCTGGCGCAGACCTCTTCGTTGGTCCTCGGGATTAGTACCTCCTGAATGGGAGGGAAGCCAACATGCGCCTTAAGTTCTCTATTTCGCACTGATACAGCACAGATAAAGCCATAGTAAATAGGGGACAGTGATCCCCCCAAGGCCTCGATGTTCATACATGCAGCTTGTACCGAAAGCCTCTACAATATCATCACATAGTCCTGCCAATATTCTGACCCACTATGTAGCCCGCGACCCCTATCCTTATAGCGTGTATCGGAAGTCAGGAGCGCGGTCTCCCATACGGCGGAGCTGTTCCGGTGTGTAATGAGGCGTCCCCGTCTCCTCCATCTGTTTGACCAGCGCGTCGCGTTGTGCATTGATGCGCTTGTACGCAATAACCGTGATGGGCAGGATGATGAAACCAATCCCAACAAACATGAGTTCGATTCCATCTAGTGAGCGGGACAGCCATGCCAAGTTCAGTGTCGGACAATCATCTAGCAAAAGAGTATACTTACGCCCTAGGACGTAGCGGGGAGCATCTTGAGTGCGATAGATGTTACTCGCTATCGCACCTCCGAAGTTGCCAATCCCGATATGCAGGGCCATGCCCACCCCGCGCTTGTAGTGACCGGCCAAGTTATTGCCCAACCTACGTACAACCGTTCCTAAATCAGTGCCCATCCTCGTCATTGAAATCAAGAAGGTCATCCCACGCACCATGCGACAACACCGGGGAAACCTGCGTATGAGCCTGCGACGATGAGGAAGGTGCCGAAGTACTTGGCGCCAATGGGCACGTTTGCAATGTTGATCACGAAGCCGACGAGGTTGAAGACGAGGCCGGCGAGCACGAACGGGTACCGCATCTTGATCTTGTCTGACCAAATAGCCCACACGAGGAGTGTCGCCGCTGTACGGCACGTGAGTCCTGTAGTCAACAGGACAGAAGCAAAACGTACTGGCAAAGACATAAGGCGGTACGGTGAGCAGTTGCGAGATCGCGGTTGTAAATCCGAAGCTGGGAGCAGCTATTAGCTGACGAGTAGAGTAGTTCTCCATGAATCTCGTACCCGTTAATGATGGAACTGAAAGTCGCAGTCAGCAAGAATCTACAGAAAGATGGTAGGAGACAACGCACGGCAAGAACAGCGAAATCCCGTATACTAGAGGCGTGTCAGCTCAGCAGCGTCCACCGTGAATACACGAAATGAACTCACGAGGAGCGATGATAGACATATAGATGAGGATGTGCAGCCATACTTGCCAGTCCAGGAGTGTCTCCCAGATATGACGCATCTCGAAGTGTTCTTCCTCTCCGACGGAGGAGTTGTCGTACTCTATTAAGGGAGCCGTCCCAATCTGCGTCGCCCCGTGATGGATGAGAGTACGTACTCTTGCGATGAACGACGTATGCACGCTCTTCAGGTGTGAGGAACTTCGCGGTATGTGGGAAGTCAACCAAAACTGTAGACGAAGGTCGGCGACTCAGCAACCATTGCGTCCAAAAGCCAATGTGAAAATGAGAACATACTGAAGAACGATATAAATCCGACCACGACGGTCGCCAGGCCTTCAATAATCTAGTCAAATGAGCATGAAGATGTTCACACATCCCCACGTGGGCGGAGAACGTACGAAGATCCAAGACCAGCCAAGGAATCCGTCAGTGCCCGCCATGAACGAGATGCCAAAAGCCAGTAGGCCGGAGAATGCACCCGCTAGTGTCGCCCCTCCGAAGAAGATACCGACACGGTATTGAATCATATGCCGCGGGTACCAAAGAGTGAGGCTGTAACCTCGGGTTGTCAGCATGTAGCGAGGGCATTGCGCGACCCACGTACTAGTAGACGACACCAGGGAAGAGGCCGGCTTCAGCAACTCCGAGACAAATACGAGTGCCGACGAGTTGTGGATAGCTGGCGTTGGTTGTGATCAATTCAAGTCACATGCAGTCTGCAGCGATCGGTTGACTTACTTCTTCACCAAACCCATGAGTGTCCTGGATGACACGTTCAGCTTGGCATATAGGATGTGCTGTCGCCGTGTTTTACTCACATGATCGCGCCCCACACGAGCTTGAGAGGAATCTCGTGAGCGAGAACATCGAGAACGCGGACATATGGGCAAAATCTCACTGTGATTCCTGGTAGCCATCGCGATGGTCTGAACTTCTTCAGCACGAGACTGCGTTGGGTTGCTCAGGGATCAGAGAAGGGTGTCCGCCGCAGCACATTAGTGCGACGTACTTTGCGGGACATTCAAACAAGCAGTAAGGCTGCAGTAACAGTCAGCATCGCGGACGCACGCATGGCGAGATTGCACGTACCACAAAGTACATAGTCTGCAAAGCATTCAGGTGAGCTCTGTGATTCCGCAGCGACAACACGAATTGCCTTACCAGTGCGATGTTGTACTTATTTCCGGTAAGGTCCAATTGTGTCGTCAGCCCTTGGAGCTTCGCGTTGCCTGAACATTGAATCCGGCATGATGACTCTGCGGGGGGAGCCAAACGGTATACTCAATCACGCACCGATGTTACCTCGGTCCAGGAAGGAGCACAAGTACATCAACGTGAGAATAGGCATTAAACGAAGATCGATCTTGCGGTATAGAGCCTTGACCTGCTCCGGAGTGAGGTCTGGAGGTGGCGGAAGCGTATCCTCTCCGCCATACGCTAGTTCAGGCTTCACCGAGGACTCTTCCACCGACTCCACCTGGCCTTTCTCAATGCTTGCCCTGCGGACTTCGCTGTCATTAATAGTCATCGTATGAACCTGCACTGGTCCTTATTGGGTCGACTAGTCGGAAAGGCCGGAACGTGAAGAGGCCGCGAGACTGGATGTACTGAAAGTCGTGAACTGAGGGGTATCAGTACGACTGACGCAGATAGGAAGGGAGCAGCAAGCGGGGCCGGAGTACGGGTATGAGCATTGGAGTGCCTTATACCCGCGTCGAGCACGCAATGCCTCTCATGCACACGCTAATTGGAGCTTCAAACCCAAAGCACCGGGTCTGGTACGAAGTTACGTTACCCTGGTCGATTGCACAAGCTCTGAGACTGTACACGGTCGGTGGCCGATACCGACCCAAAAGTCAGGGCCGTCGGCGCGCAGGACGGGCAGGCGTGGTGCCCTGAGAGAGAGAGAGGAAGCAGTCAGCCGCAGCTACCCCATGTTCTCATGCACCCTTCCAATGAGCGGTAGACCAATATCTAGGAACGGAGCCCAGTTTAGCGCAGGGTGTCTACTGGAATAGTTCGCGAGGATGAGAACCTGTCAATGCTCTCCGCAATGTCCTTTGGACATAAGAGGGTGTATCTTCGTTTCGAATCAAGCGATCGTAGCATGAAATTCCGTAAAAGTAGGCCTGCAACTCACGAGCGAGATCAGTAGTCCGCTCACAACGGTTTACCGTGGTGGCTGGTATGGTGCCCACGATTCTGAGGACCCCTTGCCCAAGCCCCTCTGAGTCCATGATCATTCGTATGGCTAGCTGGAGCCGTTCCATTCGACCATGAGGAAACCGCGGTGGTGGTGGTGGTTCAATATGAGAACTCGTTCCTCGGCTCGACTACTACCGGTGGTTACGTAATCCCTCGAGCATGTTTCTTCCCGCCATTTATTGTACTTTGTCAATATCTCTGACCCACTGTCGCATCTGTACTACACGCTGCTTGTCTGTTCAACCGTTCGATGCGCCAGACTGCACATGCCAGACCTAATGTATCAATCCCAGACCCATTGTCATGCGCGTCCAGACATCCAAGTTCCTGTAGACTGATACCGCTCAATCAGCGATACTCAGTGCTTCAACGCCAATACGTATGATGCACAACTTGTGAAGGCTACATACAACAAGTGCACGGAGTTGTCCCAGTTTAAGGGGGAAATGTGAGTCATCTACGTTCGCAGCACTTCCGAGAACGCCTTCTCTGACCTTTGCGGTGCCGTCCACGGGCGCAGAAGCCATCTGTCAGGTTGGAGTCACTGCCATATAGCCCAGGCCTTCCGTTTGACGACCTGCAGGCTTCTGTAATAAGTCAATGGTCATAGGTGGACGACAAGTTCCAACGACTGGGCGCTGTGCACGACCCTTCGCTACCGCAGTCACAGAGAGGCTGCACTCAGGTTTGCATTCCTAAGCGCGCCGTAGTTCACCTGCGCTAACTTCTTGTGGTAAGCATCTGTATAAGCGAATCAAACGTCCTTTGGACGCCGAATCCGATCAGATCTGCTGCAGTAGAACGCACGAGGCACATATATCAACGTCCTGTCCTTGGGTTGTCTTTCACCAACCCTCCAGCACCCCGCACTCTGAGCCACCCGCCACATTACCCCCCACCGAAAAAGGAATTCTCATAAGACTGCGAAACAATGAGAGGAAGGGCAGGATTCAGACACGTAGCCACACGTATGCAATCATGAGATCTACCATTCGTCCCAACACAGGCTGAACGTCTGCTTTTAGCTCTTCCGAATCCAGCGAGGGTGTTTGTCAACCATATCGCTAGCGTATTGCCTCCTGGTGCGCTACCTGGAGAGGACGGCGCTCCCGGCTTCGCGGTTCCGGCTGTTGGAGGTGATGTCGTCGAGATGGATCCTACGAACCAAGGGGCTACCCCTGCGGTGGACGAGGTACCGGAAGGGCCACCCGGCAGCATCCTCGAACTCAAGTTCCTTCATGAAATCCACGATAGTTTCCAAAATCGGTGGATCATCAAACCGGCGCCGCCTTCCACGGAGGACGAGAAGGCAGGCAAGAACGACGGCGCGAAGTATGCTGTATACGCGTTCACGGTCATCCGAAAGTTCAATTACAGCCAAGATGGCAAGGCGAACACGTTCAATGTGACCACCTCGCTTCAGCTCAATAGCCCGGAGTTGATAAAAATTGGGCAAGATGTCATAGGACCTGTTCCGGGCATATCATGGACGGCCAAGCCCCTTCGAGTACGTTGTCTTAGAGACAGTGGGCCTACTGACTGTATGCTAAACTTAATCTATGCCACAGATTGATCCGCAGACGCTACTTGCCTGGTACTCGGAACTTCGTACCCATGCTGAGGATCTGGAGCACAAGCTCCAGGCTAATCCTGAGGATACATCTCTCCGCCGTACTTTCGACCACCTCAACCATCTCCTTACGTATCTCAAGGATACATACTCGTCTACGCTTGACTCTCTGGCATCGCTCCTAGAGCATGGAGAGATCACCTTCGATCTCCTCTGGGCGCTTTTCGTCCCGGGAAAGACGACCATCTACACACTCTGTCCCGTCACGTCGGAGCCGCGCGCACTGCGTCTCGTCCATGCTGAGCTCTGTCAAAAGGCAGACTCTCAAGCGCCAGTATCGGCGGCTTTTGACCCAACGGGTCTACTGACGTCCAAGAGCTCTCAAGAGCAGCAAATGCAGTATTTCTGGCGCCTTGTTGTCGAGTATGTGGAGGTCGACATGGGCGGCCCTGCAGATGATCTGGGCGAGCTGGGCACAAGCGTGCGATCCGATCCTCAGAATATTCCCCCGCCAGCGTTTGGCTTTGCGGGACTCGGCAGGGTGATCGACGTGCAGCGCTTCAAAGGGGCTAAGAAGATTTCCAGCCTCTCGGCGTACCCCATTCAGCACTACTCGGGCCCGGGAGGCGTGGAGGGCTTGAAGGAGCGACTCATCCAGCGTGGAAAGAAGTGGACAAAACTCGCAGGCGGCATGCATCATGTCGCATACCGTGGCCTTGCGTTCAAGTTCAAGGAACGCTCATACATTAAATTTAGCGTGAGTAGTGCGCTGCAAATACGCGCGCATATCGTCTTGCTGACTTCGACATGATAACAGGTCAATTCACGGATCATGATAGACCGCAGTGAGTGGTCGTGACTTCTCCGGTCCCATGGTTGTGTGAGCCCAACTGACCGGCGTGGGGAACGTGCATCTGCAGAGACGTTCGCGGACACGGTCCCCAACTACCCAATGCTTCCACGCGTAACGAAGACGCTGTCCGGACAAGACATCGACAGGCACGCTCGACGCGCCACTGCGAGCACGTCCACACCGGACCCGGATGCGCGTCCGCTCACGGACGAGGAGCTCCTCCTCACGTCTCCGATCGTATATGGCTTCAGCTTCTCAGACAAGGAGTTCCGTGAGTAATTTGACCATGCACGGGACCGCTAGCGATATCCGACTTACATGCTCACAGTGGAGTTCATCGTCGAGAGAGTGGAACGATTCGAATGGAACAACGAGGCGTTTGAGCAGCTCGTCATCCCTCCCGCTCACAAGACCGTCCTCAAGACGCTGGTCGAATCCCACAGTGTTGGGTTGGCTGCCAAGTTTGACGACTTCGTCTCTGGAAAGGGGCACGGTCTCGTCATCAACCTCTTTGGCAACCCTGGTACCGGTACGTCGTGGATTTGCAGCGCGTCTTCGAGATTTAGGACTTATGTGGTCGTAGGCAAGAGTTTAACCGCAGAGGCTATGAGTGAATGTAGGTTTTGAGCCTTAGTTTCTTCATTTTCCCTTGCTAAATCGATGCGATTGACCCTACAGATGTTCGAAGTCTGTGTCATTTCTCGCGAATACTACTCACTTGTACCCGTCACTGACATTGTCGCCATCTCGCAGAGCCTTTGTACGTTATAGGAGCGGCAGACCTCGGCACCAGTGCAGACGCCTTGGATCAGAGCCTCACCGCTATCCTGAAGGTATCGGCGATCTGGGGTGCGGTCGTTTTGATCGACGAAGCGGACGTGTTCCTGGAGGAGCGTACGCTCGCACACCTGGAGCGGAACGCCATGGTCGCCGTGTTCCTGCGCCAGCTGGAGTGAGTATCCGCCGTTCTCACGCACATGAACTGATCTCAATCTGTGTCCATAGATATTTCCGCGGCATCCTATTCTTGACCACGAATCGGGTCCGCGTCTTTGACGAAGCATTCCAGTCCCGGATTCATGTGTCGCTGCGCTACCAGGACCTTTCTCCCGATGCCAAGCGGCACATCTGGCTCGCCTTCCTCAAGAAAGTGAATGGCGACGTGCCATTCGGCGGCATCAGCCAGGAAGAATTGCGCTCGCTGGGAGAGAGAGGTGAATGGCCGGCAGATCAAGAACGTCGTCAAGACAGCGGGCGCTCTCGCTGCTGGCAGAGGCGAGAAATTGTCGTATGCACATCTGGAGCAAGTGTTGGATCTGATGGAGCAGTTCGATACCGCGTAAGTCCTCACCTTTCACCAATACACAGCATTTATTGGCCGAGCGGGGCGAAACTGACACATATGCCCAGGCATATCTATGGTGTTCCATTAGAGCGTTTGTTAACTTGCGCGCGCAGTTGCTGCGTTCTTGGGCCAATGTATCATAGGACGTATGACATGACTCCTTTCTGCCGCCGCCGCCGCTCGAGTTCGCGAAGGTGTGTCGCCGAGATAACGGCTGCGACGGTCTTTTGCAGCCTTGGTGGACGCTCTCAATCAGAATGATACTTCTGTCCCTTGGTACGTAACAGTCCTATTGTATGGACCCCGGACGAGGTCAGTTGCTACGCGATGCGCGCATAACCTGTTGCGGCATAGAAATATCTATACAACGCCATCCCACGACTCTGATCTCGGACCACGGGCACATTTCGACACCGCGATAGAAACTCCCACTGCCGCTCTGGCTGGACCCGCCTCCGGCGCGAGCCATCCATCCAGCGCGCCCTACGCCCGCTCTGCCCGGGCATCCTATGCAGAGCAAGCGGCGCTATGGCGCCCTCACATGGTCAGACATCGTGGCCCGAAGCGCTGATCTCAT
>WAHA01000026.1:0-33978 GCA_008973685.1 Trametes sanguinea
CGACCTGGCTACAATAAGTTGTCCACGCAACAAGATGGAGGAGAAGGAAAGAGCTTTGTGGCGGAAACACTCTGGGCGCGAAAACAGAAAGCGGGAAGTCACGCGTGACTCGGACCATTAGGGGCACAGCGTCACGGACAGTCACACCCATTTAGCGGCATGCTGCGCGCGACGCCTGCTTGCTCTCGACCTCGACCTCATTACCTGATCAGCAGCATCGCAAACGTCGAGGACGACGAACATGTCAGATCCATCTGCACAAGTAGAGTCGAGCATACAAGGTAGGCAGTCTGACAATGTCTGCGTGGCCGCCCCGTGCGGACCAGAGATACTCATCACCGTCGCCGAAGGCATTGTCCTACATGTCGAGGCATACGGCGACGAACCCGCCGAAAGTTTGTGTTACAGCAAGGCAGCCTCACGCACTATCTCGGTGGGGCGCAAATCCAGCTCCGGACGCGTTCTACCCGAGGATGCCGGGAGAGCTCTGTTTCGGTGCCCCGTCGTGAGTCGTAAGCATGCGAAGATTACGTTCACGGAGCACGGACAAGTATGCCATGAGCCTCTGAGCCGCAGCACGCCATGCACTGAACTGCTTTCTCCTTGAATCAAGGTCTACCTTAGTGACCTCCACTCCCATCACGGTACCTACATCATCAGACAAGGCCAGTTGACGTCTATCGTTGTGAAGCCCGAGGTACCGACAGCCCTCCTCGATGGCGATGTGATAACCTTCGGCAAGAGCGTTGGGCGGGATGTGACCCTTGTCCCTCCTATCGTCGCTCGTGTCCAGCTGATCGTCGGCAGGGACGACTCTAACAGAGCCTACCTACCCTTGCCGGCATCGGTGGTGAACAGCGACCCTCCCAATCCGGAGAAGCTAACAAAGTCTACCTCCGGTCGCTACGGCGTCTTCCCTCCATCCCCCGCATACTCCCCGGCGCCATCGGACCGCGATTCTGACATCCAAGAGATATCGCGCCCGAACTCACCGCCTGTCCCAAACCCTTCCGTTGAGGATGCTCCTCCCAGCTCGAACAGCGTCTCGTTCCAAAGCGTGAGGCTGCGCCTACTCCAGAGCATCCTGCCTCCGATCCATCAATGGGCTCCAGATGAGTACCCGGATGAGGATCGCGATGATTCGTTCTTCGAAGGCGGTCAAATCGAGTCTCCTCCAGAGTTCGCGGAGGAAGATATGGACCTCTCGTCGAGTCGAGCGTCCTCTCCAGTCCAAAGAAGCGATGTCGATGTGATCTCCGCTTCAATCCATGACGAGCCCGCTATCGTTGGCGCCTGGCCTTCCACTCCTGCGGACGCCTCAGAGTCCCCTGACGATTCTGTCGAACCCGAACATATCCGTACACCTGAACCTTCCTCTTCGCTACCTAGCTGCCTTATTCCTCCCGAAGTCATCGAGATCTCAGACGATGACTATGGCACGCCCTTCGTGCCACCACGACCTGACAGTGTTCTTGACGTGGTGATTAAGGAAATAGAGGGGTTCAACCAGGAGAGTGCCGGTGTGGAGCTCCCGGACTTCGTTGTCATGAAAGACAACTTCTTGGCGCAAGTCGAGAGCATCGGCGAAGCTTCTGCGAGAATGCAAGAGTTGACCGACTGTACCGAGGTACGCGATGTACGAGCCAATATACCGGAACAGACAGCAGATATCATCGTTAGTACTCTCCTCTCCCGTCTTATCCCAATGTACCACATGCATATTGATGAATCATTCAGAACGAAATCCATGCCATCCGGCAAACGCACGCAGAAGACGAGGCAGCCTTCGCTGCGCACGTGGAGCACACCAAGGACCGTCTCAACACGTTGGATGGTCAAATGCTCGATACATGGGGCCGTCTCTCCGCTCGTGACGACCAACTCGACAACATCCAGACGCGCCTGAACGACCTAGGGTCGCTCGTCACCGACCTGCAAGAGCGGAGCGCGCTCGCTGATTACGAGGCGATGCGGGTCGAGGAGCTCTTCGATGAAGTTAATGCCGCAAAAGCTATGCTTCGAGGTATGTTGATTCTGGGTTGAAATCCAATCTGCTTCTCATATGCGCTTGACAGAGACATGCGACCTGCAGAAGGAAGCGCGAACGCAAATGCTGGCGGAGTTAGAGGCTGTCAAGGCGCTTCGCGCGGAGGCTGCCGCTGCAGTGGCGGATGCCAAGGTCGCCGTCTCCGCTGTCGCAGCTGCTGCATCGGTGAGTTTTTCGTCCACTTTGGTGCGACTTCGTCATGCTAAAGTGTTGCAGGCAACGACGTCTCTGAAGCGCAAGAGAGATGATATCGACGACGATTCAGCGCCGTCAGACGCCGAGATCCCCGAGCCAGAAGTCATAATGCAGCAACCAATGAAGCGCCGCCGGATCGCCCGCGTCGTGGGCGCGGTTGTGCATACCGCTGCTGTAGCTGGTGTCGGTGCTGTAGCCGCGTGGGCCGCTCTCGCATACTCGTGAAGGTGATGTTGGTATCGAGGTACGTTTCTTTGCTACGCATGGCGCCTAATCGACGTGTTGCTCACCTCGAGTCAGCCGGTGCTCAATGGTAGAGCAGATACATGCCTGGCGCTGGACTCACTATGGTCAAGGAGTTTTCTGTGCGATATGCCGATGAGGAGCAGGTGCGAGATCATCATGCCTATGTGAGCGGACGCTTGGAGGGACGTGTATGTACTGTATGTATTATGACCCTTTGTACCACAATTCGATGGATTGATGCCGACGTTGTGGTCGTTCTGCTCCCAGAATCCTTGACTCATTGGTGAGGGCATCACCTGTCACCTACCCGGATCTTCGCCAGTGATGATGCCTCATGAGTTGCGTCCCATGCTGGCCCCGCTCACAAATGACAGCCTACTGCTGGTACGTCCTTCACGCGTGCTCGGGAACAAGGGCGTTGGGTTGGGGCAAGAACATGGCGAGGCTCAGCGAGGACGAGTCGTCTTCGTCCCTGAGTTCCGTTTGTATCCGATCTCAAGCGCTCTGTATCAACATCGCTCGGTAACGACCAGAATTTCGTACAAGGACGAACTGGAAGAACGGCGCGGTCAGCATCCAATCGGGACGATGTACTGAAATGCTGAACAGCTTGCGGAAGTCTCTTATAGTGACAACCATGATCTTCAGGATACGGGTTCGCCAGTGCTACCGGCGTGCAGGCGGCGGGCTTTCCAGGAGCGAACAGGAATTAGCATCGGCGAGGCCGTACGTTGAGTGAGGGAACTGCGCACGTCGTCTGTGAGTATCACCATATGCATGCCTTATTGTTCGTTGGTCTGATGCTGTACCCTCGGATCGTGCGCACTGGTACATTAAGGGTACTCCTCGAAGCGTTTGCATGGGGTCTCGTGCAGCATGGCCATCCCTTGTGGTCAGGGCGGCAGGGCGGCTCTCAGGAAAGGCACCTCGAGGCTTGGCAATCTTCGAGATGTTCTGATTACGGGCCAGCGTAACCGCATAGAAGCACAACGACGCCATGATACTGGCCATCGCGTGGCTCCTGAGCATGCGAGACACCCGCAGATTCTCACCATGATGACATAGAGATAGTGGCGAGTGCCATCGCGTGGCCGTCCGATTCGAGGTGCTCTCCGACGCTGTAGCGCGACGAGCCCCTGCTGTAGCACCCTCTTCGTTGTTGTCGTGGGAGTCGATCGAACCGCTGCATGACTTGACGCAGCGCAGAAGTTACTAGGTACAGTACACCCATGCCATATTATTCTTATTGCGACTCACACGCTTTGAGCATCTCCTTGACAGACGAGCTCCTGACAGGCAAGATCCCGTCTTTTCCAAATGACCGATACGGTGCCATCGTTAGAGCTAGAAACGGTGAATGTGTTCCAATGACTCGGAATACGCAGCGAGGAACGACAAACGGTGACGATGACCCTATTGTAATCGGGGTCATCTCAGGCTGACTACCGCGATATTGCCCTCACAGCTTGACGCTCTGAGGCTCCTGCTTGTAAGAACAATAGGTGCGTCTCCTCTGTGCAGGAAATGCAATTGACACCAAGAGCCTGGGCATTAATCGGGTTTAGAACCACACACTTCTGATATAGAGGGTCGCACGTGCTGAACTGTCGAGCCTGAGGGGACTAGGGACGGAAGGCTTCACCAACAATCGTAGATAGTTGAGGGTCCATCGTCATCGTCCATGCTGGGTCTTATATATCACTATCATTGCAAGCACATTGAAAGCGAGATAACTTACGGAAGACCATCGAAGGAATGCAATGAAGGGTCATTTTCGATGTGAGCAATCCCGGAACTATCGCGCACGACCAGGAAGGGTGGCCACATGTTGAGGCAATGCAAGCGAGTCAATACACATACACATCGGAAGGAAGCCGAGAGACGATCCGCCAAGACTTGTGCGGCATTGTGACGAAGATGTGCACACGCTTCAATTTCGTGGTCATGTGTTGTCCTCTCTAGAGCGGCGTAAGGATGGGGATCACCGGCAAAGTCGAGGTGAACGCGCAAGATACGCAGTTGAGCGAGCGTCGACAAGTCCTGCGCGATGCGGTCCTATCGTCATCTCATCAGCTGCACATCCGTGTCATGTAAATGCTCATACTTACAACAGGCACATGTATGTCACCTTGTCGTCGATATCGTAATAGCGTCAGTGCTGTGAGAGCGGGGAACAAGCGAGAAAGCGACTGAAGCAGCTTCTCATCCCCATCGTCTTCGATATATTCGATCTCTAGTTCCGTCATGTACTCCGAAGGGAGGTTTCCGAGCACCGTGAGCATCTCAGATGATGTGGGAATCGGTGATCGCCAGCCGTTTTCGTCCATTACCTTACGCTCATGCTCATACCGGTGTAGATAGTGACGAGGCCAGCACCGCAATGATAGCTTCCGGAGGCTTCGAGGAAGGTTGGAAAAGAAGCGGTCCTGAGGGTCTGGATACGAGATTTGAAGGTGTTCAAGATGAGGGCAAGAGAAGCTCCATGAGGTACCGTCCGGCCAGATCAGGTCTCGCCGCGTTTTCTCTTTCTGCGCAGAAAGGAAAATGAAGGAGCGAAGGTTCGGCATGACGCTGAGGACTGCAATTATCGGTATGTCTTTGTCCTGTCCAAGGCGTCTATCACCGGAGAGGTGCAGCCGCTGGAGACGAGGCCAGTATGTCGACGCGAGTTTGCCGAGAGGGGCAGAATCCAGCGGCAGTCGCAGGCTTTCGAGGGAATCGGACAGTTGCGGAATCACGAAAGCAAATAGAGACTGTTCCCCAATGTAAGGAACGGTGTTGAAGCGCATATCGTCGAACTTGACTTCAAAGGTTTCAAGCGGCACCACAGAGAACGGTTCTGTGTCCACGGGATAGGGACGGCGGCGCTCCGGGGACATGCACATCTCGAGATGACGAAGCTGCGCCACAGAGAGAATGGTTTTCAGAGCATCCCAAGGCATCCCATTCCATCCGTTGATCAACGATATTGTGTGCAGGAAGGGCATAGAAGAGAGGAGATCTGCGAGTGGGCGTTGTAGATCCCCTAAGTCGACGCGCTGCTCGTCTTTCCTGTCCACCCATGTCCCGGAGAACGTGAGATGGCTGTCAGTCAAAAACATGTCAGTTCTCCGTCATATCCGCATAGACGTTGCATTCTGCACACCTCACATATAACCAGATATCACTAGACATCTGGAATATGCATCCCGACATGACATCGTGGTCCGTATAGATGCGAGTGTTGCGAAAAAAATGGGGTTTGCACGCCTGCCTGATAGACTTGCATGTCAACGATAGTGGCAATTGATATTTCTCCTCGCGCAGGAACTCGAATATCACTTCGATTACATCGTCGTTCAGAGACAGAAAGTGACAGGTTGCACTACGGGTTCAAGCGTGAGTCATCAGCAGTCAGACGCGATAACGGTAAACGTACGAGTTATCATGCACCACTACAGGTTCGGGAGTAGGGGTACTCGAAGGAGAAAGGAAACCGCATGATTCGACTGAGTACGTGCTCGAGTCCATATATTTGTCTAGGCACGGTTTAACGTCACAATCGTTCTGACGCGTCGGTCACAAGAGAACGTACAAATATGTCTCGGACTGGGACTGGGATGGAGGTCAAAGGAGGTGACGGCGACTCTTGGGAGTACTTGTTGCCCGGGTGATGACTGCAGTGGTCAAACACGGTGACATCCTCCAGGTGGAAGAGCAGCGCGTGACTACTAGGGGAGCTACGCGAGTCACGCTATCAGTCGAGTCTACGGCGCTGTGGTCGAACAGGGTTGAACGCGCTTTACGAAGTTCTTGTAGTACGTCCAGCCGGAACTTGAAGTCTCAGTCACTTTCGCTCCATCATATAGTACTTCGCGAATCTCTCAGAAGAGAAGAATGGTATTTGACGCTAACTCTACTCCGGCAATATGTCATTCACAGCCGCGGCGGCGTAGCGCTGACTCGAGATATTCTATCACGAACAACTTGAAGTGTACCACATCTGGAGGGCACGCGGTTTGAGGGCATACGATCAATCGTTGTTTCAGATTACGGCTTCAAGAGGGATCATGATCTGTCAAAAACAACCCAATCGATGAAGAACGGCTTGGACGTAGTAAGGATTCCCTAGGAAAGACAAGGCGCATGCCACAGGGACTCGGGAGACCGGTAGACGGTGTACCTTTATACACGTGAATAACGTTGTTGCCCGTAGATCGAAAAGCTGGGTTTTATGGGCGCGTGTGTCACAGGCGCAAGGGTTCAAGTACGTCGGCGACTCGTGGTATACGCGTGGGGTGCGTAGTAGGCGGGTGGTTGCTCGAAGATTCAAGTTCTAGAGGATGCTATGCCGATACTGATCACGGCAAGATCTGCATTTCGACCGCCCTGGATCCATTGCCACGACAGCCCTAGTGTCGAGAGCCCAACTGAACATCTGGTGAGCAGGATGGCAAGGTCTCGGCATCGAGTCTGACCTGATGGTTCATACACAAAACCTCGTCAATTGTGTATGTGCTAGACAGCCAACGTGGTACGAAAACGAACCCAAATCTATACAGCTGCATCATAGTCACACAAGTTGAGGGCTTGGATCATCGCACGAGCTACCATGACGACATACTTGAGCTATGATCTTGCACTAGGGTTATACGACTTACGGGAGACCATAAATGGTATCTTGTATCTGGCCTTTCATGAGGTACGGCGCCCCAGAACCGTCGCGGACAACTTTATAGGGAGACCATGTGTTTGCAGATCGGAACCGTGACAGCAAGCATACATATTGGGATGCTGGCAGATGGTCCGCAAA
The DNA here is from genome assembly GCA_008973685.1 of Trametes sanguinea. NCBI lineage: Eukaryota > Fungi > Basidiomycota > Agaricomycetes > Polyporales > Polyporaceae > Trametes > Trametes sanguinea. The sequence continues at coordinate 7,281 of WAHA01000026.1, forward strand.
AGTTTGAGCATTTTGGCGGCAGCATTTGTCGTGAACGAGGAGCTCGTGCTGCGTGGCGGTGTCCCAGCTTGAGAAGTCGCTGTACGGATCCGGTTCCGTAGGGAGGTCTAGGTGTGCGCGTAATAGACGTAGGTGTATGGGGGGATCCCGTGGACAATAGTAATGAGGACTTCGAGCGAAGGCTTGAGTGCGCTTGCTTGGGGTTAGAACATCTGTTCTGACCTCGGACTATTACTTGGATTTCGGAGTTCGAACTGGGAATAGAGTTTCGACTTCGAGTTTAGATTTCGAGCGGGCGTCTAATGCGGGCGCTACGGAAGGGCTATCCGAGTCACCGTGTTCACCCTCTGCGGCCAGCCACTTCAATGCCATTCACTAGTTATTGTCGATTCAGCAAAAGTGACCCTTCTATCAGCTGCTCTCGTGTGGGGCATATATGTAGTGTAGTATAGTGAGGGGACATTGTTGTGCTAGTATGAGGGCAGCTCCCGCAAGCGGGCATGCATTGATATATTGCGTACGACTTTCTTACTACTCCTTCGGGCAGCTCACACTGGCAGGATATGTATTGCTGGGCTTAGTCCACTGCAGGTATCTTTACAAACCCCTTGATATCAATGGGGAGGCATGGTAATGGAATAGTACACATGTGGTCAACAAAGTTTATAATGTCCATTGGCAGTTATTAGTACTGGGCCTCCGTGGACTATTCAGCCGTACTTATACTGTCCGGCCGAAGCGCCAGGAGAGCAGACCCGGGCCGGTTTGAAGTGGGGGTTCGAGAGTGAAAGTCAATATTCAAATCAAACTCCGAAAGCGAGAGCCTGCTTGGAAGCTCAATTCATAATCCCAAGTCGAAATGCGAAACCCAAGTCTTCGTTCGAAGTGCTTATCCTTTTGTCCACGGGATCCCCCCATACCCAAGCAAGCGCACTCAAGCCTTCGCTCGAAGTCCTCATTACTATTGTCCACGGGATCCCCCCATATAGGTGGGGGATTTTTGCCAGATTCTGCGCGATCTGGGCCTGCATCTCGGCTGTCAGATTCGTTCTTTTTTTTTTTTTTTTTGTAGGTGCTCGTAGGGCGCGGGCTACTTGTAGTCCTTCCACTACGATTGCATGGGGAACAGGGCAGAGCCCTGCGCACCAGCCAGGGGAAATGCTTTACGCACGCAGGTCCATAGACCCCAGTGTGGGACTCCCGCGCCGGTATAGACACTCACGTTCTTCCTGTGCGCCTCCGGTCGATATACCCACTAAAACCCCCGGGTTCCCAGCCCAGTCCTCAGATCTCAGCTCTGTGTTGTCGATTAGGGCTCTCCACGTTTCCTCCACCTTCTGCTTAGTGATTTTGGACGCTTTCAGGTATGGGGCCGATGCCGCAAGCTGTTCCATCCTAAGCCTTTTGTTCAACATTGATATCCACGCGTTACCTATAGCCTGCACCGTCTGTCTCTTGCTCGGCTGCGCTGCCCATTCAATAACTCTCTGGCACCTCAGCCTCCATACCAGGTACGCCGCCTCGGGAATTATTGTCCTAGCTAGTCTGGTTGCCCCTCGTTTGATTGTTCCATCCTCATTCGTGACCTTCAGATTCGCGGCCGCTAAGTACAGACCGTACGACGGTCTCTCGCCTATCTCTAGCTCAATCTTCGTGAGGGCACATCTTAGCAGGCGCCACACCTCGGTTGTTTCCTGTGCCTCGCACTCTTGCAGAATATGCTGCATGTCGTCCTTTACCGAGCACAGGTGGCACTTTGCCCGGCTCTCATATCCAGGTATGTTTGCCCAGTATTGTCCAAGCTTGTACGCCCCGTGGATGGTTTTCCACATGAAGTCTCTTGTTTTCCTCGAGATTGGGTCCCTTCGTATCGCGAGCCATAGCTCTCCCGTCGTCGGTGGTGCCTGTCCACGATCTGACAGTGTTCGTTTCATGAGCTGCGTGTTATCTGCCGTCGCTTTGCGTTCCGGTGCTATGTGTCGGTTCCTGATGCCTCTATACAGCAGCTTCTGCGACATTGTTTTGAGCAGCGCTCCCTTCCTCAGGTACTCTTCCGCAGCTGGCTTGCAGATCGGGAGGAATTGCCTGTCTAGCTCAGTTCCCTTCTTTGCAAGCTCGTCTGCGGCCTCATTTCCAGTGCTTCCCACGTGTCCTTTGACCCACCGGAGCGTCGTTGGTGCGCTCCTCGCGCGTAATAGAGCTATGGCTTCTTTGAAGACTTCAGCGTTTGCGACGCCAATCCACCCCCTCTGCTCCCATACCTGTGCGTGCTTGGTTATTCCATCCACCACATATTTGGAGTCACTAACTACATGGAGTGGCGCGAAAGGCGGCGATATTCTTGCTGCCATGATTACCGCGTAGATCTCAGCAACCTGGTTGGACTGTGCTTCATACGGTACTATTGCAAAGGAGTTCCGCGCGTCATTCCGTCCAAACCATGTACCGCTTCCCGCTCGTGCTACCTCCGTTCCGCCATCCACGCACGACCCATCAGTGTACACCTCCGCTTCCTCCTCAGGCACTGTAAACGGCCTTGCCGGCCTCTGGGCCATTACATGCTTTTCGTCCGTCTCCACGAACACCCTAAACGCGCCTGCTGCTGGTGTGCATTGTTTGATACTTGGGTCAAAGGTGATTCTACCTTTCTCCTGCCTGGCCACCACGTTTTGCTCTACCCTTGCTCTAGTGAGGCTTAGCCTATCGTCCGGCGTCTCGTTGTGGACTCTCCATTTCGGGTACAATTTCTCAACCAACCTAGCGGCAGCGGCCGCGCATCAGTGCGGGTTCACGCATCCTAGGTCCCGGTCGTCCGCGCATTCGCTGCATGCACATGCCTCCGACTTTCTGTGGTGTCCAGCTCTCCCAAGGGTTCGTAACGCTACCCGCGTTGCTTGAATTACCGTGGTTACTCTGTGCGTGTCTCTTAGGCACTTCCCTGCCGCTGAATTCGCTACGTACTTCCCCGGTTGTGCTCCTATGTGGTACCATATCGGCAGTAGCTCTCTCATTGCCTCGGATGGTCGGGGCATTGAGAGTTTCACCCCATGCTTCTCTGCCGCCTTCATCATCCGTTTCAGATCTACTGGAAGTCCCGCCTCTGCTTTTTTGCTTACCCTCCACGTTTGCATGAAGGTGTTGACGCGCGCTGGCCATTCCACTCTCCTATGCTCCGAGACCACTGCCTTCGCCAGTAAGTGGTCTGCTACAAGCGTCCAAAGCGGTCTAGTCTGATCGATATTTAGGTACTCTTTGGCCCATATCAATTCAATCGCTTCATTCCTCGACTGCAGATCCAGGAGGGCAAGCCCTCCTTCCCGTATGGGCGCAAGCAGCGTGCTCATTGCTACCGTCGGCGATTTTTTCCCCCACACGAATTGTGAGATCATTTGGCTCAGCCTGCGTTCAACGCTCTTTGGCATTCCCTGTGCTCGTGCGAGGAACTGCGTCCGCCCTGCAACCTCCATTCCTACTATCAGTTTTCTGCCGTGCAGGGTGGGGTTCTTCAAGCTCCATTTCTGCAACGCACTCTCTATCACGTCTAGGGTCCTTTTCCATGGATGGATTTCGTCAGTTGTGTTTCCGATCCACACTCCTAGCAGTCTTGTGGCTTCCCCGTCGCTTGCAATCCGCACATTTTGGGGGATGATCGCGCCCCCCTGGCACAGCGTTCTGGTCTCACATACCGTTGCGCGATATTGCGGCGATCCGACTGGGGTTACTTCAGTCTTGGTTAGGTTGAACTTCGCTCTTGCCGCTCTGCACCAGACTGACGTCTCTCCATCTATTAGGCCATAGTCATCGCTCTCATTTAGGAAGAGCGTGGTGTCGTCTGCGAACAGTTTCGCAACCAGTCTGTCTTTAGCTCCCGGTATGTTAAAGCCTCTGATGTTCGAGTCTCGTAGTCTCTGCGCCAGCGGTTCAATCGCTATATCAAAGAGTAGGCAGGAGACCGGGTCCCCTTGCTGTACACCTCTTCTTATTGGGTAGAATTTGCTCTTCACGCCGTTGACCATTACGCAGCTTTTTGCTCCTATGTACAGGCTACGGATTGTCCTCACGAAAGACTCCGGAAGGTTCACTTCCCGGAGCGCTGCCATCAGGTATGTGTGGTCAATTTTATCATACGCTTTTTCCTGGTCTAACGCAACAATCGCTCCATTGATCTCCTCCGCTTCCGCATAGGCTATCATCATTCTGGACAGCCTAATATGGTCGAAGATGCTTCTTCCAGGGACAAATCCTGCTTGGTCTGGGTGCACTATCGTGTGGATATGTGTCGCAAGTCTTGTCGCTAGGGCTTTCGTCATGATTTTGTAGTCAGAGTTCAGAAGCGTTATCGGACGATAGTTTGGTATGTTCCTCTTGTCCCCTTTCAGTTTGTATATTGGGCACACCCACCCATCCGCGAACGTTGAGTCTTTGGTCATTCCGTGCTCAGCGATATCCTTGTACACTCGTGCTAGGATTCCTGCCATGTCTACGCTCGGCGTTCCTCTCCTGGCGTCCGCCTCATACCACGCTATGTACTGTTTCCAGAATTCTGTCGGCAGACCATCCAGTCCTGCAGCCTTGTTCCTGGCTGCGTTCTTGATCGCGTCCTCGACTTCACCTCGGCTTATCTCCTCCGCCATTAGCTCCTTCCTCCTGGGTTCCAGCTTTGCGCTCATCCCGTCCAGTGCTTCCTTTATGTAGCTATCATGGTCCTCACCATCCTCCAGCTCGTCGTCATCTTGGATCCCGTCATAGAAGTCTCTGGCAATCGAGGCCATGCACTTCGTATTATTGGTGAATATGTTCGCTCTCCCTCTTTCGCCCAATTCACGCATTTCGTACATGGTTTTGGCCGCTAGTGGTGTTGTATTGGCCCGTATCCAATATTTACTAATCGTTTCACTTTTGTAGCGGTGCTTTAGCGCAACCTCCTCCCTTCTGAATTGGAAGCAACGTTGCTCCATCTTGGCAATCCTGTCCTGGAGTATCAAGATCTCCGGTTTGATCCTCTCCTCCCATTTACTCTCGTCCTCTCCTTCCGCTGGTTTTGTGCTAAGCATCTCTTCGACTTGCTTCTGCATGTTCACTAGGTTCCGCCTCGATTTCGGGATCTTGCCTTTCGCTCGGTCTCTTATTTTCTTGATTATGCACGTCTTGAACTCATGATATGCCGTCTGGGCATTCATCTCCTCTGTTCTGTGAGTTAGTGCTTCGAGCTTCCTGGCAAGTTTGCTCGCTTCGTCTTTCATGGCCCTGATCACTACATCATCCCGTAGCAGGTGGTCAGGCATTGTCCATCGACCCTTCCCTACGAACGGTGCCTGGTAGTCAGCTACAGTGACGCTTACTAGTCGGTGGTCCGTAGGGATGCCTGACTCAGATATCTGCCAGTCGTTCGTGTCTTTCATCATTTCTTGCCTCGCATATATTCTGTCTAGTCTCGACTGACTTCCTGTTGAGGTCTGCATGTAGGTAAATGCCCGGGACTGTTGGTTTGTTCTTCTCCATCCATCCACCATTCTCAGGTCTCTCCATAGGTCATCCATCGCGCGTACTGCCGCAGTATCATCATTGCTAGCTGGGATGCGGTCAACGCTTTCCTCCACGATGTTCCAGTCCCCCATCGCTATGTCAATCCTTCCCATGCCTTCTTCGTTCAATCTGTGCCAGAAGGCTTCGCTCTCTCTCGGAACGTTCGGCGCGTATACATTCAGGATCGTTAGCACACGGCTCGGCGACCATTTCAGCTTGAGGATCATCGCTCTTCCTGGTATCACCTCTTTCCATTCATGTTCCATTTCTTTGGTTAATCTCTTGTTTAGCACGAATGCAACACCTCTCGCGTTACTTGCACTCTCCGGGTCCGGTGAGCTATATACATGTATGTTCTCGCTGAAGATACTCTCGACCACCAGCCGCCTCTCTTCACTGAGATGTGTTTCTTGGACCGCTAACACCGCTATCTTTTTGTCTCTCATTAGTTGATTGATTAGGTTCCATTTCCCTCCGCTCATGTCGCCCGCGCCGCACATCGCTCTCGCTGCGTATCCTCTCATGTTTAAGGAGGCCACTTTGACCCTCGCCCTGGTTTCCTGGTTTTCTGGCGTCCCCTTGCTTCTCCATTCGTTCTCTCGCTTCTTCTATCAATCTCTCCTCCCCGGCTGCGTCCGTTATCCGCACGGCCCTCATCGGTGCTCTGAGCAGCAGCCACGTTCTCCGCACCTCCGGCCACACCGAAGCGCATGTCACCATTTGCCAGTAAGTTATTCCAATAGTGGGTGTTAATATCTTGTGTTTGTGATTGGGTGGTTGGCTTATATCCCGCATGTTACAACCATAGCATGCGGTAGACACTTTCACCTTAGCGTCACAGGTGGCTCTGCATCTTGCGTATCCATGAACCTCCAGCCGCAGTTCACGAGCTACGCGGCTTCAGCCTCTCGGCACGGCACGCCATGGCCTAAATAGGCCGCCGTAGTATCCTGAGATGTACGCTGGCTTTCCCAACCTAGGCTGGTGTATTTGGGCCAGACGCAGACCGCAGGCTAACGTGCGGATTGTTAGCCCTCATGGACGCCTTCCGGCTGGAGCAGTCAAGTCCAGCCATCACTGGCGTGTTGTGCTTTTTGTATCGGAGATCAAGATCATCGGGTATGTACATTCCACCTTTCATTCGTCCTGTCAGTTTCGTTCAAGAAGAATTCTCGTACCCGTGCAGTCTGCCGTGCTTCAGAAGCCGCCGCGTGCGCAAGGGAAACGTCCCGGATGTGCGGAGCCACGTCCAAAACCGCTACCTCCTCTGCCGCGTCCGCTCCCCATCCCTCTGCCTGCTCCTTGTCCTCCCTGATGGTGTGCGCCCATCGTACCCTGCGTTCTCCGCGTGACGAGGACTCCGTTCCATCCCGGGATGCTTGGGAAAGGGCAGCTTGGGGAGGTATGGTCGACGCTGTGACACCCGTCACAGCGCTCCGGTCCTCGTATGTGCGCGGCCAGGTTCGTCGGAAACTCGAAGTTGGTTTCGAGGAGTCTGGCTTTGAGCTCCATCCAGCGCTCCGCTGTCGTTGTCGGAGGAGGGTCGCTATAGACGTTCGCTTCGTACGTCATTCCGTATCCTGCCGGTCCAGCTCCCGGCCTGATCACGATGGTCAAGTTTCCGACAATCCTGTTGCGGACCTTTTCCACCGCACTGAGTGGTATCCCGTCGCTATAGAGAACTTGATTGAGGTGCTGCTCGATGCGCTCGTTCTTGAAGAATCCTCGCACTTTGGTCCTCGATACGTCAGTGTTCGGGTTCGTGATTCCTCCAAAGCCCAGGAGGAACTTCGGTACCGTCTTCGGCGCCTGGTGCACGAAGAACGTTACGCCCACCAGCGACCAGACTCGTTGGTGCACTAGGATGTCGATTGCGCACTTCGACAGGTTCTCCACCAGCATAGCTGTCGGCGGCTCGAACTCGCCCTCCTCTCTCCAGTAGACGCTGTCAGCGATGTAGAAGACCGCGGAGTGCTCCCCGGTGATCCGTCCGATCTTCTCCTTGATGGTGTCCGTGATCCGGTGATGCGTCAAACCCACCCCTGAAGGAGAGGGAGAATCCGGCCGAGAGCCTCTTGAAGGTCGAGGCCGGCGGTCGCACTAACGCGGACAAAGGACGCGGAGGGGAGGAGATGCGGAAAGGTTCGTGTCGGGTGCCCTGTGACGGGGAGCGTCTTCTATGAGTCTTCGCGAGGGTTGGCCGCCCTTCGCTTCGCAGGGGAGAGAGAGAGAGAGAGAGGGAAAACTTCGCTAAGGATCTTCGCTGGCTTCGCGAGCTTCGCAGGACGCTATAGAGGCGCAGGCTTGATTCGCAGAGTTCGCAGAGTTCGCAGGATTCGCAACGCTAATCGCGGAGACTTCGCAGTATTCGCAGACGCAGTAAAACGCAATTCGCAACGCAAAGGGAACGCGGGACGCAACGCAGACGCAGACGCAGACGCAGTTTGAGATGCTGAACGTGGGGAACAGGAATCTGTCTTGTCTGGACGCTTCGCGTCGGTATTTACAAGAGAGAGTCGGTAGCTACGGCCGATGCACTACGGAAACAGTACGGAAACATGCCGCGACGGCGCGCAGCGCGCGCGAACGCTTTCGCGCCCGGCGCTCTACGCTCCGGAGGTCAATGCCGCGCTCGGCGAGCGCGCCACGGCTTGGCACGGCTCTCCGCGCTCCCGGGTAGCCGGAAACCGCTGCTTGAGGTCGTGGGGGCCTTCGCAGACCTCCGCAGGTCTTCGCCGTCGTCGCGCGCGGTCGCGCGCGCACCTAGGAGGCTTCGCGCGGGTCTATGGGTTCGCGTACGCCGGCCAGTCTCTTCGCACGAGCCAGGGAGTGTCGCAGGGGTCGCGGACGCGTACGCGCAGTATGCGAAAGCTGCTGGTGGCGGTTTGTGGGGCGCATCATCTCCCCCTCGCTGAGATCCTGAACGTCCCCGTTCAGCCATCGATGCGATCGCGCGCGATAACGCGAAGGGATAAGAGCGCGTCCGCGGGGTTGAGAGAGTGTAGAAATGTTCTTCGCGTCTCCTTGCTCGCCATGCAGTCCACTCTGGAGAATCTTGACCGTCGCTCCGTCGAAGTTCGCAATGAAGTCGCGGCACTCGCGCGCGCGCAGGTGCTTCAGCAATTGGCCGTCCTGGAGGGCTTGGTGGATACGAATTCGCGCTCGCGCGAGGAGTGGCTTGAGGCACAGAATGAGCTGGACTATCGCATGGTACGTGTTCGCAGCCTTCGCGCGCGTGCGGCGCAACTGATTCGCGATATCGCAGCATGCGTACTTGGTCCTGACGTATGATACTCGCGACTGCGAGCTTCTGTCGATCGCGACGCGCATCGAGATGGTCCTTCGCCGTCAGACCCTTGATGAGACCTTCCTGGTCGTCGAGCGGTACCGCCTCTTCCGTACGCAGCGCGAAGTCAGCGAAGCCATGTACCTAGCAGCGCGTGAACGTCTTCGCCTTCTCCACGATCGCGCCCACGCGGCGGTATGCGTCTTCAGCCGCGCCGGGCCCCGCTATGTCACCGCGCTCGCTCGCGCCGAAGATCTTCGCAGCACGGTGACTTCGCTCGAACGCGAAGTCAAACGCGAACTTGCTTCACTCGCTGTGGGACTGGAGGAAGCCTTCCGCGAACACGAAGAACAATTCCCGGGCTTCGAACCACCACAACAAATGGAGGAAGGGGAGGTTCGCCGCGATTTGGAGGAGGCCGCGGAGGAGATGGAGGCTGAGGGAGATGCGCTATAGGTTCGCGACTGTAGAGTCCGGAATGTACCGTCCGCGCGTAGGCAATGAACTCCTTGATTCAGCCGAGAACGTCCGCGGACCTTCTGTGCGCGTTCGCCGGGTCTCGCGGCCCTGTCGTGTGTGGTCGCCGTGTTCGCACGCTTCGTGATCGCCGCACGGGTCCGGAGGGCGCTTACGACGGAGCGCTGGCACGCGACGTCATTCGCCGCGATCGTCCCTGAGTCCGCGAACAATGGAACGCCGCCACTGCATGCCTTCGCCACTTGGGCTTAAGGACTTGGTCTTCGCATCCTTCGCACTCTTGATCCCCTCGCTCGCGACTCGCTTCTGCTCTTCCAATCGCACTCGCTTTCCTCAACTCCCCCATTCCCTCTCTCGCCAACCTCCCACTCGCATCACCACCATGTCCGCGTCCACCGCCGCTAAGTCTACCTCTGCCAAGGGCAAGAAGGCCGCCACGCCCGCTCAACTTCGCGCTGCGGCGCGCGAGGAGCTCAACGCTCTCTTCGCGTCCGCACCGGGAGGGAGTATTGCCGGGGAGGAGGAGTATGTAGACTTCGCGCGCCGGGTCCTCGCGCAGCTGGTATGTCGTATCCTGCCCTTCGATCCTTCCTCCTCTAACATTCGCAGGACATCATCGGGGGTGGTGAGGCCACGGAGGAGGTGGCATATCAGGCTGCGCGCCTGGTGCGCGAGACCATCGGGTTCGCGACCGGCGTGGAGGGGGAGGGGGTCGATGAGGGCATTCCCTGGACGCACCCCCTGTATCGCCAGGCGTTCGCGCAGGTCCAGGCAGAGGCCGCTGCAGAGCGCGCTGAGCGTGAGGCGGAAGACGAGGCTCCCGCCTCTGTGGCGGAAGTCGAGGCGGAGGTTGGCCAGGGTGACGCGGAGGTCGACGAGCTGGGTGAGGAGGAGGTCGAGGTCATCGAGCCCATGGATCCTGCCCCGCGAACTCGCCCACAGCGCAAGGTCGCGCCTCGCCCCGTCCGCGTCCCACAGCACAAACCCGCCGCGAAGGTCGTGGTGGGTCGCCCAAAGCGTGCGCTGCCTGTAGACGAGCCCGCCATCGCACCCTCTCCTCGCAAAAAGGTCCGCGCCGAGACGCTGGTCTTCCCTGCGCCCGTCTGGCGTCCTGCCTCTGCCGAGCCCCCGTTGTCGGTCCGCGTAAGTCCCTTTCGCGTTCCTCTCTGCCGGGCCCATCGCTGATCACTCCCCTAGTGCTCGTACTGCTCTGCGCACCCCGGCGGGGGTCGGTGCGTGCTTCGCGAGGGCTTCGCGAAGTGCGACCGATGCCTGTTGGGGCGCCAAGGCTGCTGGGCTCCCGGTGGAGGCAAAAAGCCTTTCGCCGAGTGGTATGAGGATAAAGGGCACACCCGCGGTACGCCTCTCTCTCTATCCCCCCCAGCTCGATTCTAACCTTCGGGCCGTGTTCGCAGCTGTCCGCCTCGATGCCGTCGTCGCCGTGAAGGTTATCCGATTGCGCGGGCGCGCCTCTGACATGCCTGGGTGGGTTTGCGCTGCCTGGGAGGAGCACAAGGCGGCTCGCCTGGCTGCACACGCTGCTGGGGAGGGGTCTCTGGGCGACTCAACCGTCAGCGAGGATTCACGGCCCCCTTCCGCCAAGTCTGCCAAAGGCGCTGCCCCTTCGCGACCGCCCAAGGCCACCCCATCCTCCGCGGGCAGCGCTAAGTTCTCGCATGTGGAGGTACTGTCTTTTCCTCCCCCGGGCTGCGCCTTCCGCCGCTAACCTGCCGCGTCTTCTTGAGTCACAGGTTCCCGGCTCTCGCGTCCGCGTCGCCGCTCCCGCGGGAGCCTCTTCTTCGTCACGACCCGCCGCCTCGTCGTCTTCGCGTGCGATGCCGCCACCGTCCTCGCCCTCTCCTGCGCCCGCGACGCCTCCTACTGCCCATGTCCCGCCGCCTGCTCCGCCTCGCGTGGCTTCTCCACTCTCCGCACCTCGCCCGCCGTCTGTTCCCCCGTTCGCCGCGGAGGCCCCGCTCGCGCCTCCCTCCTTCCGCACACCCGCTCCTGCCGCCACGTCTGCCATGCCGCCAGCTCCGCCATCCACTCCGCAGCAGCTCGGGCTGGGTGGTTTGGTTGAGCGCGAAACCGCCTGGTTCCGCGAGACGTTCGCGCGACACCTCGTCGCGAACTTTTCGCGGCCGCAGGACACTACGCCTCTCGACCCGCGACGAACCCCGGCCGGCAACGCGTACGTCCAGGCGCTGGAGAGTGTCCGCGACGCGCTCTCGGGACAGGTCGCCGCCCTCGCCTCGACGCGCGACGAGCTGCGCCTTCGCGCGCGCAACGCTCCGCTCTCGGACGCAGAGATCTTCGGACACCCCGCGAACCGGTAAGGGGAACTTCGCACGGACGTTTCGGGCTTGTAGATACATTGCCTTGGTCGTCGCTAGCCCGCGGACTCGTAGATAGCGTCTTTCTTGCTGTTGCGCACCGGCATGCCTTGTTTTCTTGCTTCTAGCATAGTGAGAGGGTAATATCTCGGAGGTATATAGAGGAAAGCAATAGATGAAAATTGTACAGCCTTGCAAAGGTGTGAAGTGAGTGACAGCGAGCATGCGAACACAAAAGAATGTCTTTAAATGAAATGAATTGCATAGGACCAAGGAGCGGACGCCTTCGCATCTCGCGAAGGATAGAGAGTGAAGAAAGAGTGGATAGAAAGGGATAGCGAGCAATAAATAAAAGTGGTAAGGACTGTCCTTTGGGTATCTAATCGTCGAATGAGCTTTCGCTACTCGCGTCTTCGTCACTATCGGGGTCCGCGACCGGCTCGCCGATGAGCTCGGGTTCCGGATCGTCTTCGCCATCATCGTCGGCCGCGATAAGCTCCGAGAGCCTTTTGTTGGAGATGTCGGCGAAGTTCGCGGGCAAGGGAATAGCTCCTCGCGCTAGGTAGGGGATCAAGCGGAAGGCCGCGATCGCACGATGCAAGACTGAACCATCGAGTTCGCAGAGCACATACGCACCTCCGCGGTTGCGCGAGATCACTACCAGTGGTCCAGTGTAGCGTGGGCGCATCTTGCGATTGAGAGACTTCTCGATCTGCGTATGGCGCATCAGAACCAGAGAGCCAGGAGGGAAGTCATAGTCGCGAATGGTAGCCGCGTGCGCGCGCTCGAACTTCTGCGCCGCTTTGATCCGCGCGTCGAACACTCGCGAATTGAGCTGCGCGAGCTGGTCTTGACGCTTCCGCAGCTCGATAGCGCGTCGCGCGATCAGATCCTCTGTGGATAGCAAGCCCTCAGGTGGCGGAACCAGGTAGGTCGCCTCCGCGATATCCAGGGGTAGCACAGGATGGCAGCCGGTAACTGCGAAGTATGGCGAACAGCCCATGCGCTTGCGAACCGTCACTCGCTCAGCCCAGAAGGCGTAGTGCGCAAACTGCGACCACTTGCGCTGGTCTCCGCTCGCGGCCTTGAACAGAATCTGTCGCGTGTCGAAATGCGAACGCTCCGCGATACCGTTCGCCTTGGAATTGTACGGGCTTATCTTGATATGGTGTATGTGGTAGCGCTCCTCTAAGCTTCGCACTGCGCTGACGAACGCGGAGCCGTTGTCAGTGATGAGCTCAGTCGCCGCGCCCCATCTACACAGCAGGTCCTGGAAGATGAAGTCTCCTAGGGTCTTGTCGTTCTCCGCGCGAAGCATTCGCCACTCGGGCCAGGCAGACACCGAGCAGCGCGCAACCACGATGATCGAGAATCCGCTAGACTTCGGCATCTTCATCGAGTCGATGTACCAACGAACACAGAGTCCACCGGGTCTCGCGACAGTTGGAGGAATAAGCAGCTTGCGATGCTGGCGGAGCTGGCAGAGATGACACGTCCGCACGTACCACATCGCGTCTTCGTGCAGTGAAGGCCACCAGAAGCGCTCCGCGACCAAGCGAACCGTCGCGAAGTGTCCGCGATGACCCGTGTCGTCGTGCGCCGCTCGCAGGATATCGAGACGCTTTTCAGGCCACACCACCAGCTTGTGCGCGCCTTGCGGATCCTTGCGCCAGAGTCTGTCGCCGTCGCGGAAGAAGTGCTGCGCGTACGCGATGAACTTGCGATACTTCTGTCCTTGGATGTCGTCCGCGAACTCCTCAGGCTTGCGGAACGCCTCAAACCACTTCGCAACCATGCGCAGCTTCTCATCCGCCATCCGCGTCTTCTCGCTGTACGGCAGCTCGACCAGTGCTTGAGGCTCGACCATCTTCTGCGCTTCATCTTCCGTTGCGAACCGTATCCGCGCCTCTTCGCGCGCGACTGCTCGCTGCGCACGTTCATCGTCTCTCTTCTCCAGGTTCGCGCTCGCTTCTTCATTCGCGTCCTCCTCCCCCTCGCTGAAATCTCGACCGTCCTCGGTCGGCGAGGCCAACGCGAAGAGGTGAATTGGGTCCTCGTGCGGTTGCGCGAAGCTAGAAGGCGTAGGCAGTAGCTGGTGTAGGAAGCCGTGGATGCGATCAATCCAGTCCTCGAACTCATCTGGGTCTTCCGCGGGATCATCACCAGGCTGCGGAGGGCGTCGCGAGAGGCCATCCGGACCATGCGAAGTTCCCGGGACGTGCACCAAGTGGAAATGGAACGTCAGGATCGCAAGAATCCAGCGGTTGACGCTCGCGCTTGGCGCAAGATCGGGGTTGTTCAGCATTCCGCGAATGTATCGCGCGTCCACTTCGACTACTAGGTTGCGTACGCCGACTATGTAGAGCTTCGTTGCTTGCAGCGCGCGAAAGAGGCCATAGAGCTCGAGCTTCGGCTGGGAGAATCGCGACTCGCGGTCGTTGAGCGTAATGGAACCAAAGCGGTTGTAGTAGCGCTTCTTGGGGTCTTGTTCGTCGCATTGGCACAGATGGTAGCCCACCGCGATGTATGAAGTGTCTACCGCGAGGATGACGTTCGCGAGCGACTCGTAGTTGATCGCGCGCAGCGCAGGCGAGTTCAGTAGCGCCTCCTTGAGGTCCTCCATCGCCTTGATCTGCTCTTCGCCAAACTCGAATGGGACATCCTTTCGCGTGAGCTTGACCAGTGCGTGTGCACGCTTCGCGAAGTTGCGAATGAAGATCCGCGCGACGCCGACGGTGCCCAGGAACGCGCGAACCTCCGAAAGGTCTTTGCAGGGTCCCCAGTTCTTGACAGCCGCGATTCGCGACTTCTCGGGGAGACGCCCCTCGGGTGTGCAGCGATGTCCTACGACCGTTATCTCGCGCGCGCAAAGGATAGACTTCGTTCCCGAGAAAGTTCCGCCCGCGTACTTCATTCGCTGAACCACGCGATTGATGTTCTCGAAGTGCTCCCAGACGAAGCGACGGATTCCAGGGTTCGCGGGGATAGTCTCGTATGTCCCGCCTTCATCGCGATAGTCAGACTCGGGGCCTTTGCACGGTACGTCGTCGATGTAGGGTACAGTAACTTCGGGGATCTCGGGTCGCAGAATGTAGGTGACGTCCTCGTGAAAGATGGGGACGGAATTGGACCAGCCCATCGGCAGCGTACAGAGTCGCAAGGCTCCGAAGGGGGTCTGGAAGGATGTGAGATCGCGTGAAGTTTCCGCGATGAGTCGCTCGTCGTAGCCAACGTAAAGGTCGAAAATCGCGCCGCACGGGCGTCCTGCGAACTGCTCCGCGAGATAATCCGGGGTAGGCGGAACGCCAGAGTGCTGAATGGTGACGCGATTCAACGGTTCAAGGCTGTGGACGATGCGAAGGGACTTCCCGTCTTTCTTGAGTACGCAGAACCATCGCGAACGGTAGGATGAGTTCGAAGGCTCGTATACGCCAGCCGCGATCTTCTTCTTGATGATTTCGCAGACCTCCTTGTAGAGTCCAGGCGGGATAGGGATGTTCTTCTCGACCCAGGGCGTATGCGGGAGCACTGGAAACTCGATTGGAGGGAAGAACTCGGGCTTGAAGCATCCGCGCTCGCTGTCGTTCCACGCGAACGCCTCGTTATGCATTCGCATGAAGTCGTGAAGCAGCTTCTTCTCCTCAGGCCAGAGAAAGTCGTCGCCATGCGCGCGGTCCATCGCCTCTTTGCGCTCTTGCGTATAGCGACCAGTGGGCTCGAACTCGGGTGGATTGGGATTCAGCTTCGGCATGTCCGCGAGAGGGTCGCCAGTGATGTTTCGCTCGACGCGAAACTGTTCGGGACAGGTCCCGAGCGTAGCGCGGACTTTCTGCGCAACGGGCTTGTACTTCTTCTTCTGCTGGACGAAGATGCCGGCTGGGGTATTCTGCGAACGCGGAGAGACAACGTAGGTGGTGCCATTATTGCTGTATGTGAACGCGAAGGTGTTGTTGGGATCATGGGGTAGTCGCGAGTATCGCGAAGCATTTGTCGCCGCAGGTTGAGCTGCCGCTGACTGGGCGAACGTCGCGCGCGTGGTATCTTCGCTAGGAGGCGCAGCGCGTGCGTTCGCAGTGTTACTTGGTGTTCGCGGGGTATCTTCGCGGGGTGTACGCGAGTCGCGAGGCGCAGAGGGAGTAGCAGAGGCCGGGGACATCGGTTCGCTTTCTGGGTTTGTTCGCGTGAAGAAGACTTCCGCCATTTTTGGTAGTTCATCGCAAGCAGAGAGATAAATAGCAGGAATCGAGAGTTCAGGGTCGTGTATCTGAGAATACGCGCAGATGCGAGGGACTCCGCCGTCTTCGGAGATGACTAGCGCGATTTGTTCGCCATCTTCCTCAAGCAGGTCCTCGAGCGAAGGGCTAGGCGGCTGTTCGCCCTCGAAATCGAGCATGTCCGCGCGCGATGGTGGGCACTGTCGCGAGCTGGCCGGTGTTCGGACAACAGATGGTGATCGTCTGCTCCTCGTTCTCGTAATTCTTCACTACGCTCTTGGTCAGGACGTCGAAAGGCCGACCTAGCAGCATGTCGTACGCGGCGTTGCGAATGACATGAATCTGGAGGTATAGCACGATATCCGCGACCGCGAAAGGCACGTTGCGAACGAGACCGAGGGACTTGTCGACCTCGCCATTCGCGGATTGCATGTTTAAGCGAATACTGGGGTCGTACGCGAGCGCGAGCGCATGACAGACGTTCTCGGACATCGCGATGACTTGACAACCCGGATCCACAATCGCCTCGACGTATTCCTTGTTGTCCACGAGCCCCACAATTGAGCGTAGCGCGTGAGACTCTTTCGCGACGGTAAGCTGCGCCGCGTCTCGCGAAGGCGCTATGTCGCGGAGATAGACTTCGTAGGGATCGGGTACTACCACACCGCCAGGTACCATCGGATTGCCGTCGCACGCGACTTGCGAAAGGAACTGATCTGCAACCTCTTCAACCTCCGCGAAGGCCACAGTCCGCGCTTCAGGAGGGACCCGTCGTGGCGTGATCTTCTCGCGGAAGCGAGCGCGCATATCAGGCGAGATGGACAAGATCTCCTCGAGCGACACGGTGAGATACGGCGACGCCATGGTCCGCTGGAAGATGCCCTGGATGACCTCCTCCTGCTGGATGGGCGCGCGCGTACGATACGCGGGTTCGCGGTCTCCGCTCTTAGGTCTAGGCATCGGCTGTCCAAAGTTCCGCTGACGCGGGGGCGCGTACGTTGCATCGCGAGCTTTTGCGAAAGGGTGCTCAGCTGGCTCGCTGGGCTTTTGGGGTTGCGCGGGCGCGGACGCTCCCGGGGTAGGCGGACGCGGTATCTCTCGCGGAGCCTCACGGCGGGGTTCGCTAGGCTGTTCTCGCGACACACGGATGGTCCTATCTTCGACCGGACGCGTAGGTAGCTCGGGAAGAGGCCTAGCCTGGGTTTCACGCGTTTCGCGGGTCTCACGCGAAGGAGCCGCAGGTTCGTGCTGTCGAGCCGGCGCGGGGTTGGGCAGATGCGGAGGCAGCTCGCGCTCTCCACGCGGTTCGCGCGATCGGCCACGCTCACGATCCGGCGGAGACGAGGTACGCGAACGCTGGGGGCGACGCGGGGGCACATGTACGCCATCAAAACGTGTTCGCCGCGCCTGCTGAAGGGCAAAGAGTTCGCGCTCAAGCTGCTCAATCCGATCTTCAGTGCTGAGCGTGAAAGAACTCGCGGTCGCATAGCGAGGCTCTTCGGTGGTGATCGAGAGGACCATCTGATTCGCGGTAGGTGGCGCGAGCGAGTTCGGGTTCCGCCGATGCCACTCGTAGACGCGGTCGCGCATGGTGATCCCGTCAAAGCCAGGGATCTGTCGAGGGACGAAGTTTCCATTGGGGAGCACCACGCGCCCATCTTGGTTGCGCACGCAGCGACCCGCCCGGATATCTTCCTCGACGAAGGGACAGTTACGCAGCTGGCAGCCCGGGTTACCGCAGTAGTGACAGAAATTCCCTTGGACGCCGGTGTTGCGCTGATCGCCTTGCGCGAATCCGCCTTGATAGCGCGGAGCTCCACCGGGTGCACCTTGCGCGGCGTTCACGAAGCGGTTCGCCATGTTCGCGGTTGCGTTCGCTGTGCCCTCGCTCGCAGCCTGGGTCAGCATACGTAGAAGGGACGCGAAGTCCTCGATCTTGACTGTGGTACCGCCAGAGTTGCTTGCGGAGGCCGTCGCATGCGCGGTAGGAGGCGTAGCCGTCACAGTGCCATGCAGGACGAACTTCGCAGCGTTGTAGACATCGTCGAGCTTGTAGGGATCCTCTGGGTAGTGATCCGGTAATTTCAACTGGAGACGCTGCGAAACTTGGCCCCAGAGAGGCTGCGCTATGCCGCGAACAAACAGGCGCGACTGCTCCGACGTGGAAAGACGGTTCTGGCTGATCAGATACGAGGTCATGGCGTAGAAGTCGCGATAGTAGCTGGAGAGCTCCGCAGCAGTGGCGATAGGTGCCGAAGCCCTTCGCGCAACCAGGTTCTCGACGTCCGCGAGTGAATACTTGCGCGAATCGTCCGCGCCGGGATACAGCGCGATAATCGCTCGCTTGAAGTCGTCGTAGGTCTTGGTTTCGTCCGCACACTCGGGTAGGTTCTCGCATAGATCCGCAACGTCGATGGAGAAGTAGCGGAGGACCCACTGCTTCTTCTGGGCATCGCTCTCAACGCCGCTACGCTCAAATAGCGCCTCGAGGTCCTGGAAGAACCTTCGCAGTGTTCGCGGATTATCGGGATCAAAGTAGGGAGCGCGAGGATCACCACGCGGGGGCATCGCGGGTCTTTCAGCCATCGCAGGCTCGGGGGAAGGTTCGCGGAGAAGAAACGGGGTAATGGGTTCGTTTGCGAGGCTGTCGCGGTCGAAATGCTCGGAAGGGACAGGGGAAAGGTGATCTAGCTGACGCGTAGGACTGCTAAACGGTGTGGAGTAGCGGATGAGGGATTCTTCAGCGTTCGCGGGAGCAGGGGTCTCGGGTAACTCGTTCGCAGGCTGGGGAACCTCAAAGGCTCGCGCGATAACAGATAGCGCGGTTTCCCGGATCCACTCGGTCGCGAAGGGGTCGCTTTGGTCGAATCGCTCGAGGCCTCGCTCGAGAAGGAGGCAAACGGTATCCAGCAGGGCGGCGAGCTTGTCGCTATCGAGCCTGTAGTTCGCTTGTCGGACTAGCTGGTTGAAGCGAGCAGTGAGGAGCTCAATCGCAAGGTTCGCGGGCTGGGATCGGGCTCTAGTCGCAGGCGCAATCGCGGAGGAAGACGGCTCGCGAAAGCCGTCGGAACAGGAGGAAACCGACTGTGAAATCTAAACACACCCCCTGCGGTGGTCACCAGAATGATGCGTCAAACCCACCCCTGAAGGAGAGGGAGAATCCGGCCGAGAGCCTCTTGAAGGTCGAGGCCGGCGGTCGCACTAACGCGGACAAAGGACGCGGAGGGGAGGAGATGCGGAAAGGTTCGTGTCGGGTGCCCTGTGACGGGGAGCGTCTTCTATGAGTCTTCGCGAGGGTTGGCCGCCCTTCGCTTTGCAGGGGAGAGAGAGAGAGAGAGAGGGAAAACTTCGCTAAGGATCTTCGCTGGCTTCGCGAGCTTCGCAGGACGCTATAGAGGCGCAGGCTTGATTCGCAGAGTTCGCAGAGTTCGCAGGATTCGCAACGCTAATCGCGGAGACTTCGCAGTATTCGCAGACGCAGTAAAACGCAATTCGCAACGCAAAGGGAACGCGGGACGCAACGCAGACGCAGACGCAGACGCAGTTTGAGATGCTGAACGTGGGGAACAGGAATCTGTCTTGTCTGGACGCTTCGCGTCGGTATTTACAAGAGAGAGTCGGTAGCTACGGCCGATGCACTACGGAAACAGTACGGAAACATGCCGCGACGGCGCGCAGCGCGCGCGAACGCTTTCGCGCCCGGCGCTCTACGCTCCGGAGGTCAATGCCGCGCTCGGCGAGCGCGCCACGGCTTGGCACGGCTCTCCGCGCTCCCGGGTAGCCGGAAACCGCTGCTTGAGGTCGTGGGGGCCTTCGCAGACCTCCGCAGGTCTTCGCCGTCGTCGCGCGCGGTCGCGCGCGCACCTAGGAGGCTTCGCGCGGGTCTATGGGTTCGCGTACGCCGGCCAGTCTCTTCGCACGAGCCAGGGAGTGTCGCAGGGGTCGCGGACGCGTACGCGCAGTATGCGAAAGCTGCTGGTGGCGGTTTGTGGGGCGCATCAACGCACACGTGAACGGGACCAACGGAGGATGGCACGACCGACCATGGGTAGCGGAGCCGGTGCGCGAACAACGCGAGCGACAGGACGCGCGCACCGGAACGTATGACCCTTACGCCGCGAGTGCACCGAGCACGAAGCACTGGCGGATGGTGGGCGGAGAACCCCGCGGTGGCCGCAACGCCGCGACAGCGCAACAGCTAGGCTTTGAAGGACCGGAGTACGTGGCGGAGACGGAAGTAGCAGTGGGACCTTCGACCGAGATACGCTTGGGACTGATGGACACTAAGCGGTGGCCGGAACAGCCTAGCCAGAACCCGTGGCTCAAGAGCCTGACTGCGGAGGAGAGAAGAGGAGTGGTGACGGGAGGCACTGCGGCGAGGCCAACGAGGGAACATGTGGAGGCCGACCGCATGCAAGTCGACCCGAGGATCGGAGGAGCGGAGAACATAGGACCGAGGAACGTCTTCTTCCTCCCTCCCAAGGTCCTGGACGTGCAACCGCACGCGCCCCCGGGGGCGTCCGGAGGACCCACAAGCGCCACGTTCATCCAGTACGACCGTGCCCGCTACCTTGCAGAAGCGAGAATCCTCAAAGTGACCCTCAGGCCGGAGACGGGCTTCCCGGAGACGCACGAGACCCGTACGACTTGATGTGGTACTTTGCACCGCTCACGATGGAGAGGTGGGAGGTGGTCCATAAGGACCTACGATGCGTCATAGAGGTCTATGGATACACCGATTACGGCAGCCAAGAAGCAGTCGACCGGTGATGCGCCCCACAAACCGCCACCAGCAGCTTTCGCATACTGCGCGTACGCGTCCGCGACCCCTGCGACACTCCCTGGCTCGTGCGAAGAGACTGGCCGGCGTACGCGAACCCATAGACCCGCGCGAAGCCTCCTAGGTGCGCGCGCGACCGCGCGCGACGACGGCGAAGACCTGCGGAGGTCTGCGAAGGCCCCCACGACCTCAAGCAGCGGTTTCCGGCTACCCGGGAGCGCGGAGAGCCGTGCCAAGCCGTGGCGCGCTCGCCGAGCGCGGCATTGACCTCCGGAGCGTAGAGCGCCGGGCGCGAAAGCGTTCGCGCGCGCTGCGCGCCGTCGCGGCATGTTTCCGTACTGTTTCCGTAGTGCATCGGCCGTAGCTACCGACTCTCTCTTGTAAATACCGACGCGAAGCGTCCAGACAAGACAGATTCCTGTTCCCCACGTTCAGCATCTCAAACTGCGTCTGCGTCTGCGTCTGCGTTGCGTCCCGCGTTCCCTTTGCGTTGCGAATTGCGTTTTACTGCGTCTGCGAATACTGCGAAGTCTCCGCGATTAGCGTTGCGAATCCTGCGAACTCTGCGAACTCTGCGAATCAAGCCTGCGCCTCTATAGCGTCCTGCGAAGCTCGCGAAGCCAGCGAAGATCCTTAGCGAAGTTTTCCCTCTCTCTCTCTCTCTCTCCCCTGCAAAGCGAAGGGCGGCCAACCCTCGCGAAGACTCATAGAAGACGCTCCCCGTCACAGGGCACCCGACACGAACCTTTCCGCATCTCCTCCCCTCCGCGTCCTTTGTCCGCGTTAGTGCGACCGCCGGCCTCGACCTTCAAGAGGCTCTCGGCCGGATTCTCCCTCTCCTTCAGGGGTGGGTTTGACGCATCATTCTGGTGACCACCGCAGGGGGTGTGTTTAGATTTCACAGTCGGTTTCCTCCTGTTCCGACGGCTTTCGCGAGCCGTCTTCCTCCGCGATTGCGCCTGCGACTAGAGCCCGATCCCAGCCCGCGAACCTTGCGATTGAGCTCCTCACTGCTCGCTTCAACCAGCTAGTCCGACAAGCGAACTACAGGCTCGATAGCGACAAGCTCGCCGCCCTGCTGGATACCGTTTGCCTCCTTCTCGAGCGAGGCCTCGAGCGATTCGACCAAAGCGACCCCTTCGCGACCGAGTGGATCCGGGAAACCGCGCTATCTGTTATCGCGCGAGCCTTTGAGGTTCCCCAGCCTGCGAACGAGTTACCCGAGACCCCTGCTCCCGCGAACGCTGAAGAATCCCTCATCCGCTACTCCACACCGTTTAGCAGTCCTACGCGTCAGCTAGATCACCTTTCCCCTGTCCCTTCCGAGCATTTCGACCGCGACAGCCTCGCAAACGAACCCATTACCCCGTTTCTTCTCCGCGAACCTTCCCCCGAGCCTGCGATGGCTGAAAGACCCGCGATGCCCCCGCGTGGTGATCCTCGCGCTCCCTACTTTGATCCCGATAATCCGCGAACACTGCGAAGGTTCTTCCAGGACCTCGAGGCGCTATTTGAGCGTAGCGGCGTTGAGAGCGATGCCCAGAAGAAGCAGTGGGTCCTCCGCTACTTCTCCATCGACGTTGCGGATCTATGCGAGAACCTACCCGAGTGTGCGGACGAAACCAAGACCTACGACGACTTCAAGCGAGCGATTATCGCGCTGTATCCCGGCGCGGACGATTCGCGCAAGTATTCACTCGCGGACGTCGAGAACCTGGTTGCGCGAAGGGCTTCGGCACCTATCGCCACTGCTGCGGAGCTCTCCAGCTACTATCGCGACTTCTACGCCATGACCTCGTATCTGATCAGCCAGAACCGTCTTTCCACGTCGGAGCAGTCGCGCCTGTTTGTTCGCGGCATAGCGCAGCCTCTCTGGGGCCAAGTTTCGCAGCGTCTCCAGTTGAAATTACCGGATCACTACCCAGAGGATCCCTACAAGCTCGACGATGTCTACAACGCTGCGAAGTTCGTCCTGCATGGCACTGTGACGGCTACGCCTCCTACCGCGCATGCGACGGCCTCCGCAAGCAACTCTGGCGGTACCACAGTCAAGATCGAGGACTTCGCGTCCCTTCTACGTATGCTGACCCAGGCTGCGAGCGAGGGCACAGCGAACGCAACCGCGAACATGGCGAACCGCTTCGTGAACGCCGCGCAAGGTGCACCCGGTGGAGCTCCGCGCTATCAAGGCGGATTCGCGCAAGGCGATCAGCGCAACACCGGCGTCCAAGGGAATTTCTGTCACTACTGCGGTAACCCGGGCTGCCAGCTGCGTAACTGTCCCTTCGTCGAGGAAGATATCCGGGCGGGTCGCTGCGTGCGCAACCAAGATGGGCGCGTGGTGCTCCCCAATGGAAACTTCGTCCCTCGACAGATCCCTGGCTTTGACGGGATCACCATGCGCGACCGCGTCTACGAGTGGCATCGGCGGAACCCGAACTCGCTCGCGCCACCTACCGCGAATCAGATGGTCCTCTCGATCACCACCGAAGAGCCTCGCTATGCGACCGCGAGTTCTTTCACGCTCAGCACTGAAGATCGGATTGAGCAGCTTGAGCGCGAACTCTTTGCCCTTCAGCAGGCGCGGCGAACACGTTTTGATGGCGTACATGTGCCCCCGCGTCGCCCCCAGCGTTCGCGTACCTCGTCTCCGCCGGATCGTGAGCGTGGCCGATCGCGCGAACCGCGTGGATGAGCGCGAGCTGCCTCCGCATCTGCCCAACCCCGCGCCGGCTCGACAGCACGAACCTGCGGCTCCTTCGCGTGAGACCCGCGAAACGCGTGAAACCCAGGCTAGGCCTCTTCCCGAGCTACCTACGCGTCCGGTCGAAGATAGGACCATCCGTGTGTCGCGAGAACAGCCTAGCGAACCCCGCCGTGAGGCTCCGCGAGAGATACCGCGTCCGCCTACCCCGGGAGCGTCCGCGCCCGCGCAACCCCAAAAGCCCAGCGAGCCAGCTGAGCACCCTTTCGCAAAAGCTCGCGATGCAACGTACGCGCCCCCGCGTCAGCGGAACTTTGGACAGCCGATGCCTAGACCTAAGAGCGGAGACCGCGAACCCGCGTATCGTACGCGCGCGCCCATCCAGCAGGAGGAGGTCATCCAGGGCATCTTCCAGCGGACCATGGCGTCGCCGTATCTCACCGTGTCGCTCGAGGAGATCTTGTCCATCTCGCCTGATATGCGCGCTCGCTTCGCGAGAAGATCACGCCACGACGGGTCCCTCCTGAAGCGCGGACTGTGGCCTTCGCGGAGGTTGAAGAGGTTGCAGATCAGTTCCTTTCGCAAGTCGCGTGCGACGGCAATCCGATGGTACCTGGCGGTGTGGTAGTACCCGATCCCTACGAAGTCTATCTCCGCGACATAGCGCCTTCGCGAGACGCGGCGCAGCTTACCGTCGCGAAAGAGTCTCACGCGCTACGCTCAATTGTGGGGCTCGTGGACAACAAGGAATACGTCGAGGCGATTGTGGATCCGGGTTGTCAAGTCATCGCGATGTCCGAGAACGTCTGTCATGCGCTCGCGCTCGCGTACGACCCCAGTATTCGCTTAAACATGCAATCCGCGAATGGCGAGGTCGACAAGTCCCTCGGTCTCGTTCGCAACGTGCCTTTCGCGGTCGCGGATATCGTGCTATACCTCCAGATTCATGTCATTCGCAACGCCGCGTACGACATGCTGCTAGGTCGGCCTTTCGACGTCCTGACCAAGAGCGTAGTGAAGAATTACGAGAACGAGGAGCAGACGATCACCATCTGTTGTCCGAACACCGGCCAGCTCGCGACAGTGCCCACCATCGCGCGCGGACATGCTCGATTTCGAGGGCGAACAGCCGCCTAGCCCTTCGCTCGAGGACCTGCTTGAGGAAGATGGCGAACAAATCGCGCTAGTCATCTCCGAAGACGGCGGAGTCCCTCGCATCTGCGCGTATTCTCAGATACACGACCCTGAACTCTCGATTCCTGCTATTTATCTCTCTGCTTGCGATGAACTACCAAAAATGGCGGAAGTCTTCTTCACGCGAACAAACCCAGAAAGCGAACCGATGTCCCCGGCCTCTGCTACTCCCTCTGCGCCTCGCGACTCGCGTACACCCCGCGAAGATACCCCGCGAACACCAAGTAACACTGCGAACGCACGCGCTGCGCCTCCTAGCGAAGATACCACGCGCGCGACGTTCGCCCAGTCAGCGGCAGCTCAACCTGCGGCGACAAATGCTTCGCGATACTCGCGACTACCCCATGATCCCAACAACACCTTCGCGTTCACATACAGCAATAATGGCACCACCTACGTTGTCTCTCCGCGTTCGCAGAATACCCCAGCCGGCATCTTCGTCCAGCAGAAGAAGAAGTACAAGCCCGTTGCGCAGAAAGTCCGCGCTACGCTCGGGACCTGTCCCGAACAGTTTCGCGTCGAGCGAAACATCACTGGCGACCCTCTCGCGGACATGCCGAAGCTGAATCCCAATCCACCCGAGTTCGAGCCCACTGGTCGCTATACGCAAGAGCGCAAAGAGGCGATGGACCGCGCGCATGGCGACGACTTTCTCTGGCCTGAGGAGAAGAAGCTGCTTCACGACTTCATGCGAATGCATAACGAGGCGTTCGCGTGGAACGACAGCGAGCGCGGATGCTTCAAGCCCGAGTTCTTCCCTCCAATCGAGTTTCCAGTGCTCCCGCATACGCCCTGGGTCGAGAAGAACATCCCTATCCCCGCCTGGACTCTACAAGGAGGTCTGCGAAATCATCAAGAAGAAGATCGCGGCTGGCGTATACGAGCCTTCGAACTCATCCTACCGTTCGCGATGGTTCTGCGTACTCAAGAAAGACGGGAAGTCCCTTCGCATCGTCCACAGCCTTGAACCGTTGAATCGCGTCACCATTCAGCACTCTGGCGTTCCGCCTACCCCGGATTATCTCGCGGAGCAGTTCGCAGGACGCGTGCGGCGCGATTTTCGACCTTTACGTTGGCTACGACGAGCGACTCATCGCGGAAACTTCACGCGATCTACATCCTTCCAGACCCCCTTCGGAGCCTTGCGACTCTGTACGCTGCCGATGGGCTGGTCCAATTCCGTCCCCATCTTTCACGAGGACGTCACCTACATTCTGCGACCCGAGATCCCCGAAGTTACTGTACCCTACATCGACGACGTACCGTGCAAAGGCCCCGAGTCTGACTATCGCGATGAAGGCGGGACATACGAGACTATCCCCGCGAACCCTGGAATCCGTCGCTTCGTCTGGGAGCACTTCGAGAACATCAATCGCGTGGTTCAGCGAATGAAGTACGCGGGCGGAACTTTCTCGGGAACGAAGTCTATCCTTTGCGCGCGCGAGATAACGGTCGTAGGACATCGCTGCACACCCGAGGGGCGTCTCCCCGAGAAGTCGCGAATCGCGGCTGTCAAGAACTGGGGACCCTGCAAAGACCTTTCGGAGGTTCGCGCGTTCCTGGGCACCGTCGGCGTCGCGCGGATCTTCATTCGCAACTTCGCGAAGCGTGCACACGCACTGGTCAAGCTCACGCGAAAGGATGTCCCATTCGAGTTTGGCGAAGAGCAGATCAAGGCGATGGAGGACCTCAAGGAGGCGCTACTGAACTCGCCTGCGCTGCGCGCGATCAACTACGAGTCGCTCGCGAACGTCATCCTCGCGGTAGACACTTCATACATCGCGGTGGGCTACCATCTGTGCCAATGCGACGAACAAGACCCCAAGAAGCGCTACTACAACCGCTTGGTTCCATTACGCTCAACGACCGCGAGTCGCGATTCTCCCAGCCGAAGCTCGAGCTCTATGGCCTCTTTCGCGCGCTGCAAGCAACGAAGCTCTACATAGTCGGCGTACGCAACCTAGTAGTCGAAGTGGACGCGCGATACATTCGCGGAATGCTGAACAACCCCGATCTTGCGCAAACAAGCGCGAGCGGTCAACCGCTGGATCTTGCGATCCTGACGTTCCATTTCCACTTGGTGCACGTCCCGGGAACTTCGCATGGTCCGGATGGCCTCTCGCGACGCCCTCCGCAGCCTGGTGATGATCCCGCGGAAGACCCAGATGAGTTCGAGGACTGATT